>DWUN01000166.1:0-28547 GCA_018249975.1 Passova gellias
AGAGTAGTGAACGAGCTGGCAGCAGTCACGAGTGGCCGCTGCCGCCCATGGACATCTGCAACGGACCTCTAATAGGGTTGTAGGGATGAAAGTGTTAGTGTGTATTCAGTTAATAGGTGTTAATGAGCATTAGTTGGTGAGTATTCGTTAGTAATAGGACTGCAGGAATGGGGCTGTTAGTAATATGAGTCCAGTTAGTATTTGTTAGTGTAAGTGCAGTTAGTATTCGTTAGTATCTGCCTTATCAGAGGTCCGTCACATATGCGTTACTACTCTTGAGGACTAAGATGGTCGCCTGTGGTATACATGTGGACCGGCAACCACACCCTTCAAACCGAAACACAAATTGTAAAAACAACTGCTTCACGGCAGAAATAGGTATGGCGGTGGTACTTCCCCGGGCGAACCGTATACAGGTTCTACCACCTCCATACTAGATGCAGTTATATAGGTCGATAAAGGCGAGGTCAAAAACAACCGCGAAAAAAGCAGAGAAAGGCTCGTTTTGTATTGCGAATGGAAAGTGTGCTGGCGCATTTATATGTATGTGTATTCAGTAACTATGCAATAATTTCAGTTAAAACCGGTATATGTAATTATTTCGACGTTTTCATCGTAAAATCTTAACGCAGCTACTTTATTCAATCGTCATTTACTAATATACTAAGGACATAATATGTGTTATAACGATTTTGCTCGGTATTTAAATTAAAAATTATAATTATACGTTAAAAAATACCCACATGAATATACTATGTATATGTGTATGTATTTATTTATAATATTATTTAGCGAAACGGTTTTTCATTGTTTATTTATGCGGTATAAATAACATTCACGACCCTTTATTAAAATTCAACATTGTGGATGCCTTGCACCTAAATTTAAATACCCAGACTTCGTATTGTATAGGGGACTTAAATCAATTGTCTTCATATCTCACTTTACCCGAGAATAATAAGTTTTTGGTCGGAACGGTCGAGTGAGGGGGCAGATATCTTACGTACTACAGATAACAGAGTTGTGTGGTATTTTTACCCACTAAAAAGATTAACGACTCACGAACATATAGTCGAAATATAGTCTATGACTAAAAACGGTATATCATTTTAGAGTTCGGCTCGCGAATAGTTCACGGAATCGTCTTTCAGGAACCAACATCGTCTAAACCGAATAATGTTAAATAGAAAAATAATACGTTGTTATTAAACCATTTATATGTAAAATTATACTCTTTGAATACCGTGAGACTTTGATACGTTGAAACAATGCATACTTAATTATTTCTAATAAACGTAACTATTACCTCTTGGTCAGATTGTTCTAATATCACATTGCTATCGAACGTTTTTAATGAATTATTACACTTTATTCTAATAAAATTAAAGTTTATGTCACGAAACACTCTTAACCTTATTTAGAATAAATATAAGTATGTATACATGAGTTTCTCCCTTCGTAATATATAGTATAGTAGTTTGTATGGATGTTAAAATTAAATTTGTTTATTTCGTTTTAGAAAAAAAAACAAGCTTATAGTTGAATATCTAGTTAGGTCCCTGGCTAGGATACTCTCGCATGTGGGGAAAATTGGGGCCTAATGGAAGTCAATACAGTATAGATTGTACGAGGTACAGGTTAACAAACAATCAGTTATTGAAAGTAACAAAATACCTTCGACAAGGTTTAGCGTCTTTAATGCTGTTTAACGATAAATCGGGACGAATTGGTTAACCTTTCTTCGATCAGAATCACTCAAAGAGGTCACTCGTTCTAGAGACGAGCGCAATTGACTTCGATTAACTCAACAAATCGTTTAAATATTTATATCAGCGTATCAGAGGTATGGTATGAGCGACCCATTTACTTATTAGCTTGTCGGATTTAATGTAATACGCGTAAAAAGCGGTTAACACGATCATTTTTAAATACTGTGGTGGTTAGCCTTAACCTAGCGTCGATGCGTCCGACGACGGTCGTGGCGGAGTGAAATGCGATGTGTTGAAAACTTTAATAGCGTGGTTCAGGTTACGTATAGCGCCATCTGTAAATGATTAGCGCAACTACTTGACGTATCGTGATGCGAAGGTGGGCACGTTCGAGGTGCGCTACTCGCTGGGCGGCGCGGCGGCGGCGAGCGCGGCGGTGACGCTGGGCGCGCTCGCCGCGACCATCGCCGCGGGCGGCGTCGGCAAGAACGGATCCACCGTCGCTGTGAGCGCTGTGTTCGCGGGTGGCGTAGGAGTTTTCAATATATTTCACTTCGGATTTGTCTAAACGACGGTTGTCTAAACTAGAAATATCGCTGACACGCACTGTTGTGATGCCGAAGCGAAAGTGTATAATAGTAGAAACCTAAAACTGGTACAAACAGCCTATTACAATTTCTTGAACAACATCAGGAGGCAGAATAAAGATACTTTCGTACGTCTCGTTAGTATTTTTTACCAGTAATCGTATCGAGTTAATTATCATCAAGAATATAAAATAATAAAGCGTAAAAATGTATAATTTTTGTAGTGTTTACGTTCACAAGTAAAATATAATAGAATTCTATTCGCTGCATTTTAAGACAAAGAAATCACCGTATTCATGAATAAGCACAATGTATCTTAACATAACTTCCACGCCACCGGACGAACAATTAATACGCTTATCTAATGTACTCTTACTCGAGTGATTAGCACAGAGTGCTGCAACAAGAGAGTAGTCGAGATGGACGTTCTTTAGAATTCCGATATCATCACACACGAAGACTGATCTAATAATTACAAAGATTGTTACGTTTCATATTGTTATTAATTTCGGCACATACATGGCATTGGAGTTGCCTACATAGTTTCTTTTCTTCATCCTCAACGAAACATAATTTATGCGAGTATAATTATCACATGTTTCATAGCAGTTATTGGTTTATGTATATATGTATGTACAAGTATCGCCACTTGCCATCAATTTGTGGCCGACTATGCGTCTTTTGTGTAATTTCTTCGTCGTAATTGCTTCGTGTGTGGGGATATATACAATTAGTTAATGTGAAAGCTTTGATTTGGTTACCAGTTTTGACGAATATTTACACCATCGCTTGTTAATTATACATGTGGGTTTTTTTAATGGCATGACTAGTTTATTTTATTACTCGTTTGGGTTATGTTCAATGTTTCGTACGCATTTTGACATTGAACATAATCTATCCTATATTTGACATTAATATGTATATTTTATTTTTATATCTTAGGTATTTGTATTGTTTTATTTTAGATTAAGATATGATAATCATTATTATGTTAATGTGGACGATCGATTGTAATTTTTGTCATTGTGTGAGTCTTCACTCATTATTTCCGATTCATTTCATATTATAATACAACATTTTTATCCTTCACTGCATAATATTTGTGTCTAACTTTATCAATGTTTTGAATCACTGTGATTACTTTCGATAATATATCCAAACGTTTTGACCGAATAAAAATCTTTGCTTTTTAGTTTTTAAAAGAAAACTTCCGATTGGTTGCACCACTAATATTATTTATGCGGAAAATACGAATGTTGCTTATTATATTTTTTAACGAGATTCTAAACTTAAACAGTTTTTTGAATGTCAAAGTATTTTACACAGACGTCATATAATATCAGCATAATGTGTATTATGACGGTGTTAAATTATCGATAAAGAACGAGGTAGGTAACTTCAAAGTACTTAAGAATAATACAGTAAACGGTATGCAACATTCGTACAAACCGAATCAAAACAACGTGCGTGGCTCAGATGTTGGAGGTGCCCGCGCGGCTGCACGTGTGCGTGCTGTCGATGGCCGCGCAGACGCCCTTTATCGCCGCCTTCGCGCGCACCTTCCGCGTCGGCGGCTGCGGCAAGAACGGCTCCACCGTCGCCGTAAGCGCGTTGCCACCGCTAACCCCCCCCCCCCCCCCTGTACAATATAACCGACTTAACACCACCTCGCCTTGGGAAACGGTTTACTTTTTTAACTTACAAACCCCAACTCCTTGTATATAGTTGTCGAACGCCTCAAATGTATGTATATCAAGCCATTAGTATTGTTATGGAGATGTCGATGACCGAGCAACTGCTTAAATATTACTTCCACGTCCGTCGTAAGATTTTTCCAACCTTTTACATTGTACATATGTGTGTATTGACTTTTGTATTGTCTAATATAATCCCTAGCTTTTAGGTATAATTTAGGTTCTATTCTACTTTTCGCTCCACGTAAATTTGACTGTATTTGAAGTACCTAATTTCATCTCTTATACATATTTTGACTAAACGTTTCCAACTTCTGTCCTTATACTTTTGTCAGAAAAAGTGTACAAGTTCATTCAAATTACTTAAGTCTACTTCGTAATATACGTGTGGTCTACGTTATACCGTAGATTAACAGAAATAATTAAACGGTTGACGACTTTTTATTAGAATGATCCGTTTTCGTCGTTAGAAACATTTATATCCGTCTTGACCGTTCCCCACTCTCCCGACTATTTGTATAATAACGTAATTCTTGTAATGAAAGTGTACATAAAAACAAGTGTAATTGTGTCGAAAAGTATTTATGAAGGACCGATGAAATTTTCAGTCAATCTTTTTTGCGTCAAAAATTACATATAAAACTATAATACTCGTATATTGTATTAAAAATTTAATTTATATCAAAATGTGAATCAATAATTAAACCTGAAAATGATAGAATTTTCGACAATAACAAAAAAAAAGAAAATTTCTTCGGCCGATTACTTACTGCACTGTGTCCTTTTCTGACGGGCTCTATCTTTATCTATCTTTCGTGGACTGCGCCGTAATGCTTTTTTGGTGATTTTGTGACCCTGTGTTTGTTGTTAATCTCGCGCACTGTGTCTTGACGTAATTTTGATATCAACAATTTGTTTGCGTTTGTGAAGTACGTGTATGTAACAATATGTCACGAACCCGTTCACCGATGAAAAAGTCGTTTGCAGAAAAAATCGAAATTTCTTGCTGGAAAAAGCATTGTTAATAATAAATGCTCAATATAAAACTTAGAAGAAGTTGTACATTTTAATCATCTTATTAAAAGTACAATTTCTAGATGTTATTGTTAGGTAACTATGCGTTTGATTTGTGCTTATATTATTAAGTAATCATCATTGAAAACGTACACATGAAATACTCGAGAGGTATTTTTTAAGCCATATCCATATCTATATAATATTTTATAAGTCATATCTTCGCTTTTTTATTTAATTCATTTATATTAAAAACATGTCGAAATGTATACTTTTTGTAATCATTTATTTATTATACATATTTTAATTGTATGACTACTTAGTTTTAAAAGTATTTTCTGAAACGTACTTTTAATTATGTATTGTAATACTATCTAATTTTAAATTTAGATAAATAACATGCCTCTTTCAAAAATTCATACGATTCAATATGAATGGAAATGTTTAAAATACCAAATTAATAATGTACATATAAACAAATATTCTGTCGAACCAAACTGAAGTTGTAACTATCGCTTGTACTAAAAATCTGCAATTTAACGTTTCAATAATTATTGTTTCTAGTGACTGCGAGTTGTAAATAATAACTATCTTGGTATTTAGTGGTAAGATTTGCGCTTCGAAAACTTTGAGTAACACAACAATGAGTGAAGATAGCACATACGATCGTTGTAGAGAACCATATCCGTTTTATGGTGTTTAGTTTTTTTTTTGAAATTTTGTTTTATTAATGGCATGTTTTTTTTATTTTTTTTTCTGTTGTGGCCGCCGTTCGCGACGTCTCTGCGCCGGCGCTAACCGCATGCCGCCGCTCCATTACACGAACCCGTACCCGTACACAGTTACCGACAATAAACATCACTTTGAAACTGGTGTCCAATTACGCGTTGGTGCTGGTAACCATGTACCAGATCGGCGGATACGTTAAAGTCATAGTGCGGGGTGGTGTTGGGAAAAACGGCTCCACTGTCGCAGTAAGGGTCTGATAATATAAGCATTGTGTCGATGTTACACTCGCAAGTAAAGAATGCGCCGACGGCCCCGCCAGTCGGTAAGGTGGATTTCGCAGATTTACTTGTATACTAAAATTTTGTATATAAACTTATTTTGATCTCTATCAAGTTGTATTTTTACGTTTTAGTACCTATTTTGCCGTATGTTGTTTTCGTTTCAAATAGAATTCATTCAAAGGGAAAATGTTAATGTACATAAATTATTCGCCTTTTCTTATTATTAAAAAAAAAAGTTTTTTAAACATTCTATTTAATTTTGAAATTAGGGAATTCCTGCGAAAACTGCCTAAAATTAACGACCGCACAATCGAACAAAGTGCAAATGACGCCACGTTCACAGTCGCGTTGTAGACCGTCCTGCGTTTCTCACGATCAGGCTTGTGTGGTACACAAACGAGCTTGTGCCCACAAAGGCAGGCTTGTGTTTCATTAACACAGGCTCTCTAGCGTTGCGAACAACTGTCGCGCTCTCGGCCATTGAGTCATTCCGTTTTGTTTATGTTGTGTTGTGTCTGTGCTATGTTCATCTTTGACTTTCTATTCTGCTATGTGTACAGGCGTAGTGTAATTTAGTGTATCTGTCCTTTTTGAATCGGTAAAATAAAATTGTCAGTGTTTTAAATATCACTATATGAATCGATAAAATTTGTATTAACTACGCCTGTTCATTGTCTCTTACTTATTCTTTCTGTCAGCGTGTTAACGTTTCTTTAATTTTCCAGTGCTAACCGTTACATTATGTAGTGCATGCTATTTTTTTTTACCAACTCTCTCACTCTTTGACATATTTTCACTTTTGTGTCTGAGAAAAAATAACCTAAAGTTTGCTTCTTCATATTTGATATTGGGATTGATTCTTTGATTGGATCTGTTAAACGAAACAGAAATGATTGCCCGATTTTATTTTGTTCAATTTCAACGCCTGTAAAAATAATCCCGTTTCATATTAATATCTGACGATCCCAATATTTTTTATCTTTCGCTTTAACACGCGTTTGTGAGTTTTTCACGTCGAGCCCAGTTACAGCCGCACCTTCTCGCAGGGCACGAGCATCCTGTCGCCAGTGATACCGTTCTCGTTCGTGGTGGTGCCCGCGTTCATAATATTCCAGAAGAGCGAATCGCAGGTGTACGAGAACCACCCGTCGCTATACATCCTCGCGTTTGGAATGGTCGCCGCCAAGGTCACTAACAGATTGGTGGTGAGTAGTGTTTGTTCTAAATTCTAAGAGGCGTTCGAAGTTTATTCACGTTTTAGCATAAATGATAATAATCTTGAAGGATACCAGAAGTCTACGTAATTTTTTGTAGAAACCATCGCAATGTGTGACATTTCTGTAATGGCGTTACGCGTAAACTAATAGGGGGACACCCCTACCCGTGATGTCACATACTGTTGAGGGAATTAAAATTAGTGGTTATAATGGCTAAACTAAATTAAAGAAGCGTCATTGATTTTTTTAGCATTTATATATTTCCGCCACATATATTACATATAACTATAAATTTTTATATAAAGTTATTAATGCTGCCTCCAGGTGGCGCACATGACGAAGAGTGAGATGGAGTACTACGACTGGTCTATGTTGGGGCCGGCCATGTTGTTCCTCAACCAGTATTTCAACAATGCAATACCAGAGTACTACGTGCTGTGGCTGTGTACGGTATGTTTGTGTTTTTGTTGTTAGTACTGTAAATTATATGGTTACTTCCTGGTTAAGTCACAAATTGTGGGTCTTCGTAGTGGATTAGCTGCCTGCTTACAATAATCCAAAATACTTAGAATGCAATCAAATAATGGGTGAGTTGGTTCAATAATATTATTATTATGACACGAGTTATTATGACTTAAATACATGAAAAACGTAATTTTGTAAACAAATCATTGTTATTTTCAGATATGGGTGTGCGTGGACCTAGTGCGGTACTGCGGACAGATCTGTCTAGAGATTTGCGACCACCTAAGGATCAGCCTATTCTGCATCTCAGCGGCTGGTGCGGCGTCAGCCTCGGGGGGCGGCGCGGCGGGTGGCGGGGCGCGCGCGGGTGAGCGGAACGGTACGCAGCGCCGCGCCAGCGGCAAGCACGCGCGCCGGCCCGCCCCCACCGCTTTCTAGTGGCCGGCGCGAGCGGGGCGAGGGGCGCGGGGGCGCTGTTAGGACACTCTTGATATCACTGACATGAGATGTGAATAGACATTGCACAACGCGCCGGTGTGCAAGCGATATGTAAGAAATCACAAGAGTAGTTTAGACGTTGTAGGTTCGTTACGATGACGCGTAAACTCTATACTCACTTATCGAATATACTAAGTATTGCAGATAATCCTTAGAAATATACGTTTAGCGATATTAAACACTAGCACTTAATGTGTGCGCCGCAATTAAATCGACCGGTCTTAAAAACTGGCCTTCGACACTTAAAAATTTTTTAAACGTATGAAGTGCACTGTAAAGCATTATAATATGCAATCCGGTTGAGTGAAAGTTCATCTTATAGTTATGTACAAGTCCATCTTATTCCGAAGTTTTTTCACTTCGCTTGTTATAACGTCGTATTTAAAACGTCGATGGTCCAGGACAACTGCCCAAAACTGGGCTAAAACATTATTAACACTCAATTTTGAACAAATCATTATTACCGGAAAGTCTTCATTTAGAACGTCATCCATTAACGTAGTACATTTACATTTTAGATCCGAGTTTAAAGTGTTACAATTATAAAACATTACAATTGTCTCATTCTAATACACACTTATAGCTTTATAAGGTTATAGATAGAGTCAATTCGAAATGCAAGCAAATAACGAAATAATTTAGATAAATCCAATCCGCTACGCGCTCACAGCAAATGTACGGGAATTAATCTTTTGCGTTATAGTAGCTGATATCTAATGATTTAACTTTGGACGCATATGACAAGTGGTTTCACTTTACGAGTGCAATTGAAGCGACGCCTTTGAAAATACATTTAAAGTGAAACCATATGTAATGTGTATATACTCTATGAAATTACATTTTTGAGTATGCTACAATAACGTTTGAACATAGAAAACGAATATCGAAAGTCATGTAAGCCTTCCAAAGCCATCGAAATATATATGACAGTATGTTTAAATGTCCGCGTACTTTTCGTATTCAATAATATAGGTAGAGAATATTTTGCGGGGACAAAGCTAGGTACTCGCTCGACATTCTCACAGCGGCACGATTACTTCGATTTATGTGTAACACAGCTTATATATAACTATTTATTTATGTTTGTGTAATGTGTGCTATATATTTTTTATATTTGTATATATATATATATATATATGATGAAGTTGTTCGTCCTAGTTGTCTATATTTTATTGTAAGATGGTTGAAAAAAGCACAAATGTATTTTTCTTCACGGTGTTAATGTAAGTCTGTGTACTCGTTAATATAGACAGAGTGATGTTGTGTACTGAATAGTTATACATTTTTACTAATAACTGCCCGTATACATCATTCGTGTTAGATCATATTAAATTTCACTACACACGATTTTGTGTTTGAAAGAATTGAAACTAATCTGAATAGTGCAATTATTTAACTGGGACACGGCTAGGTGCTATGTTGCTGTGATTTTGTTGGATCTGCACCTAGCCTTAGCGTACTTCTAATGACGTAATGCTACATTCAACATTATTAGTAAATAATTTGCCACCACTAATATAGATATGGAAAGTATTAAGATGTACTTTTACGCTTCGCGGTAAGAAGACGCTGGAACGTTGGCATGATTTCATATCAGTTTTCCATATCGTTTTGTGATATTAAAGTGTGAAATAATTTACTTGTAATGTTGGGTTAAATGTTAGAAACGATTTTGTGGCGTTTTATGCATATATAGGGGAATAACCTTGTGTAGGCGACGTCAGTCTGTGCGACACTCGTTAATTTAAATATAATGTAAAACTTTTTAAAATTGAGTAGTATATTTGTTTACATTTATATGTATGTTTAAAAAATGGAGAGTTAAGTGGATCATTACACGTTTTAAGTCGACTTAATGAACCCGAAGTTTTTAGTTCCTTTTTACTATGCTCTTTAAAATAAATGTTGAAAAAGATAAACCATAATACGGTTAAAAAACTACACAATACTAATCATAGAAGCTGCGATATCGCGCAGATTGACGTCGCCGGCGCGAGGGCGAGCGGCCGCCGCGGGCCTAATATAATATGATTCAATTGTTCTAGATGGCCAACGAGTAGTGGATAGTAAATGTTACGAAATATACATAGGGAGCTATGGGCAGTAAGTCGCCTGCAGAGGCCGCGTGTTAAGTTTGCCAGTTTGGATTTTATTCATTAGTTATTATAATAAAGCTTGTGTTTTTATTGATTGTACAGTGTGCAATTATGCGGCTCTTGGATCGAACTACAATACTTTATTTGTGGCAGTTACAATTTCAACGTCTGTTTGTGGCTTGTACTAAGACTAAGGCTCTAAGCGCGTGCAACAACGAACACGTACGTAAAAGTGTTCGTTGATGTACACACTTAGACAAATACGTGATAATTTTCGTTTCTTACGTTATACTAGCAATATCGATATAAATATCTTTCGATAATAGTAATGGTAGTGATGCATTTGCATCATTGTTTTCCTGTATTTCGATCCATTTCAATAAGCACTCCTCGATTAGACTGTCTAGTTCTTCCTTTAGTATTGTATACATCAATGTACTACGGAATTACAATATATTACCGACAGCTCACATTAGCAGTTCCCTACGAGAACTTTCAGAAATGCTCACGTGTCGTTTGATTAGTTTAGATGATATATGTATTACACAGTTACCGTGACTCTTTATGGGAATTAAGCTAGTTGTACGGTGTGATTTCACATGATACAGGCACAGTTACAAACGAAATATCGATGTAATAGATTTCGTCATATTTTTTTATATACTCATCGCTAGTGACGTAGGCTCGTAGAAAAGCATAGAATTGACGGCTTAGGCTAATGCTGGTTGTGGATTACAACTCTCAATGTACGTGCATGTAACAATCGAATAATACTTAGATAATAATTGTAACTGACAGAATGAATGATACCTAACTCTCTCCCGACTAACCCGTCGCTCCAATTTGAGCTCTATAGTAAGTTTGTTGAAATTGGAGTAAACATGGTGTTGGCTGCCACTAACTCTAACAATATTGTGCTGTTTTCTTCTATAATAATCTATATGTCAAATCGTAGACACCTAGGACCCTTTGCTCTCAAAGTAATATAAAATATACTATGAAACAACCTTCAATGTTACAATCAGTTAAATATTATTTGACTTTTATTCGTGCAAGTTAGCGTTATATTTCATGGAATCAACTTTTTTATTTACTCGGATACGTTTTAATGTTGTTGACGAAACGAATATAAAAGTGATTGGTTTTTTTTTCAACGTATGTAGATAATTGATACTCAATAAAAATGATGGCTGTTAAATTATATTGCTGATAAATGAGTCGATTCAATCTTTGTCGTAATTTGTGTGAGGGTAATATCGTGTTTGGATTTGTATTGTTACTAGATGAAATAAAATTGCTCAACGGTTCCTAATAAGGGCCCGTAGTTTGTCGACAGTGGCTGTTTGTTTGTAACGTTGTTTTAAATCATACTCATCTGTGACGTCATTGTTTGGTTAATGGTAGTTTTTTTTAATAGTAAAAAGGCGTGGTGTAAACAGGCAGACAGCCTACCCTTGATCGTTGTACTTCCTTTTTAATGTTCATAAAAATTAGTTATAATTTTTCCTACTTATGTCTTTGGAAAAAATAGGCAAGTCGAAAATTTATAAATTGGATATTCAAACATTATTAACGGATATTCTGAAATATGTTGTAACGAAAAGTCCTAATAGAGAAGGACATTCTCAATTCGAACCGTTGATTTTAATTTTTTCTTATGATTTCACAAGTATGACAGACGAAATCATTTCAGTTTTCATGAGGGATTTCTATTGTTCTAGTGAATTATTTGCATCGTCTTCATCATTGATGACAAGTTCGGTGTAAAAAAATAACCTGTAGTTGTTTCGAATATTGGCGCCACTGTAGAGCTAAAGGTGTTGTAAATAGATGTTAATAATTTAAAATAGAGTTACAAAAACACGAACTGGCTGTAAAATATTTGTGAAGTGTATTTTTATGTGAAATATAAGTAAATGTAAATTTTCTTATCATTGTTTTATTGGACACTGCTCTGGCACATTGTATCCTACGCCTGAATACACACTACCCGAGTTTGGTTTATATGGAGAACAATGCCATCTACGGCTAAAACAATGTTATAAAAGATTTTTTAACATTGCACAGATGTGAAACACAAGCTTTAGATGTACTTAGTTTAAATTTCAATTTTATTTTTAGTATGTAAATCTAAATTACTCCCAAGAGGGGTTTATGATTTCATTATTTATAAGAAATCTGAATTAAAATTGTCAAGTGAACAATATTTACAGTAATAATACAAAAAAATTATTCATAAAATATGTAATGTAGGATAAAGTGTACTAACAATGTATGGGTCTAGAAAGTTCCAGATGTAATAGAGCTATGTAATTAGAGCCGCCAGGTCTAACGACGGAAGGTTAGTGACGCTTCCATTCGCTTATTTTAATATTGGGTTTGATACGTGCATATTTTCATTTAGTTAGTGTAAAACAAGCGGTTAGTGGATGTTTGAAGTACATTCCACATAAAAAGTGTTTTATGTTTAAATAATAAAAGTTGTATATTTGTTTGTATTTATTCTCTTTTTCCCTTCCACTGCTTTTGCTTGCTAACAACTGTATTGGCTTTTTGTAAAGCATGTAAACTATTTGTAACCGTCTAAATTCGCTTCATACTATTGTCCATAGAATAAGACGTAAGACGTTATACGCGGGCCGCCAACCCTATGAAATGAGTCGTGGTTTTAAAAATTTTTAAAAACATCTATGCGCGTGTAGTTCCCATTAAACATCGGATATATGAAAAACCTTTTCTCTTAGGCTATCAAGGCCGCGGTGAAACAATTTGTAAAAACTTGTTATGTGAGATAATATAAACAAATCCCTATTACGATTGATATTACTTTAAATTGTATTGTTTGGTAGCCCGTGAGAAAACGCCCATATTGTTAGTGTTAAGTGATATTTTATATTTGTATCGTCCTGATCACTTGGGTTTCAGAGACTGTATTGTGATGATGAATGTTCATCTTATGTTATCAACGTTTTTGTTCTCCAGTGACGAGTGACAGCGAAAAATCAGAGGCAGAAGACCAAGAGCCTCTACTGAACAACAATTCAATAGGCTGACCACAGAAATCATTACAGCCATGGTGAATCACTACTACTACCTATAATTTATAGGTTATAAACAAAAAATTAATAAAGACAACCGAAGTGAACTTATGTATGTTTTCTGTATTGTGCTTGAAATTTAGATTTAAGCATTTCGAGCCTTAATATTCTTTATTACATCACTTTATGCCTACATGTACATAGCGATAAAGGAAATAATTTGAAAATCTTAAACGTAATTATCGATTTACAACTGAGGAATTTACATAGAATTTGGAAGTTTGGGAGGAAGTAATAGAAGTTAGAATTTAGACGTAATATAGAAAACGTCATATTTTATTTTTCAAAAATAAATTACTGGCAATTGACGGGAAAAATGATTAGATATCACTTTTAGGCGACAATAGGCATTCCTTTTTTTATTTTTAAGATTGTCAAACAGTTTAGTACAACCGAACAGCATTTAAAAAAAGTAATTGTATTATTTTATTATATAAAAAACTTGTATTTTACTGCTTTATCTGGCGTAGGGAATATTGTAATAAGTAAGTACTTAAATAATAAGAGACCAAACGAATCGAAAATCTTTAAAACTAATTAGTTAACAACGTAACTACATACGTTGCTAATTTCTCTGATTTATGATTCTTTCAAATACCCCATTTACTACAAATGCACCTTTGTGTGTTGTGTGTGATTTACATCTGTCTGCTATTTATTTTTTCATATACTTAGATGTGCTTACTGCAATTTTCAAAGAGCATTAAAATGTTGAGTTCTTGCATAGATTAATAATATATTAAATATCGAGATGAATATTAGTAGATTTACTTTGATTTTAATTTTAAATTGTACATAGTTACAATGGAATATTAAATAAAAATGCCCGCGTTTCTTTTTTTTTAATAAATTTAGGAAAACATTAGTCACAGTTTCTTATTCTTGCCTTTACTTAGATACCTCACTAAAACTGACTGATACTTAACCTAAATTTTTAATAGGGTTGTTTTTTTGCGACAAAGTTCTTTAGAGACAATAAATATATGTGATTGTGGAAGTAAGCAATATTTGTGTTTAAGAAAATAATCTTTAATCCCAAATATAACATTTTCAGACAGTAAACATATCTTTATTTATCATGATTATAACACCGTGCGTGTCTTATAAACATTCGTAAGACATCTAATTTTAATTTGCAAGGGACATTCTGATCTTATTAATAAATACTCTTACATTTCAATGTTGTTGTTTTATTTCTATTATTACACATCATCCGCCTAATAACAATCTACAGTATTGCAGGCTCCAGTAACAAGTGAGGTATGTTTAAATACACTTACCCGTCTTACCATTGAAATAGGTTGTTCGCCGCCCAAAAAATAAAACAAATTACAAATGAAGTATCACAAATCTATTGGAAGCAATTCAAAAATGTATTAACGTGTCTTATGATATGCAAAACACTAGTACTACGGTAGCCGGAACTTGTGATAAGTGTTTCGTACATTCACATTGATATCTAACGCCACATTCATTATCTATGTACTTATCCATCTCCAGACATCAAATTTTCGATATACCATTTTAGCGTAATTGCGTTCATTATAACATAATTTACTTTTTAGGAAGTATGAAATACTTCTACAGTCAATAAATAAATAAAAAACTATTGTAGATAAACAGACTATAAATATATGCAAACAATATCATAGTCACCACAAGGGGCGCCACAGTCGCTTCATTACAAGAAATAGCATATACTTCACGGCATGTTTATGTTTACTGACTTTTGTAACTTTTGTAAAAGTGGAATATAAGTGTTTATAATGTGCCCTCTGGGAGTTTTCTACAGGAATGACTATGAAAACATGGACAACCCAGGTATGTTGGTTAACAAAATATAAATAAAGTTCAAAAACATTTTAGTTCACAATGTTCCTATTTAATAATTAGTAGGTAATGATCATGCTACGTTATCTAGAGCTCTCTTTACAATAAGGCAATGTCATAACGCGTGAATCATTATTATGACCAACGATAAAAATAAATTATTAACGCATGCGCGCTCTCGTATTGTAGATTCTCTGTGTGATGTTATTTATATCAAATTAAATCTATTATTAAATCACCCTTAGGTGATTATAAATGGATACGCGGGAAATATGATTATCTTTCTAAGACAGAAGATGGCGTTGGTTTTGCGAAATATCGATAAGGTAGTTATTTAGTTATTTACCAACATTTCACAAAAAAATTTAAATACGATACCGTACTTTGTAATTACAAATAATGTTAAGATTATATACTTACATAACTATATTACTCCTATTTTTCCTTCCTCTTAAATTTTTTTTCAACGATAACTTTCAATTTTATTAAATGGTACTTGCGCAACTTTATGCGCTTTTGTTCTCTTTTCTTTGAAGTCAGTTACTTACGAACCTTAATTATTTTTTAAGCAGGTTTGAATGTCTTAATTACCGTAATGAGTTCTTACAACATAAATAGTTTCGCCGGATATTAAAATGCGTTTCCGTCTCTATGTTATAATTTAAAACTACAATATGTTTTTGTTGTTAAACAATTTTATACTATTTTAGATTGATGTTTAAACAAAAACATGAACGGTGCAAACATAAACGATATTTCGAATGATTTATAATCAAGGATGTAATGTATTACAGCAATTAATGTTCTGCTGTACGACAAGGCTCTCACAATGAGGTTTGGAACCCTAGTTTCGCTCACCGGTCGGGTGAGGCTTGCCAAACTTGACACGTCGTAGAGGTCAATTTAGCGAACTCTAGTTGGGTACAAGTTTCCCTGCGATGTTTTGCTTCAGCACAATAGCGAGAGATATTTAGCTTTGTAAAGTCAGAGGTGCGAGCTAGGATGAACACAGATAATGTAATGAGTTTTGTGTGGACGCTGGCCAATGTACTGTTTCGCATCATTAAATGTGTAACGAAATGCTCCATTTGAAATCGGTATTTTCAAAATACCTATATCTATAATTGGAATAATATTTCATATTTCAATAAAATGTTGTCGCACAATCAGAAGATCTTGTGCTAATGCACCAGTTATATATGTGTAGCATTCGCCTCTCCTCACCACGTGCTAATCGTCCGAATAACATCATTAACATGACACTAAAGTAAACTATTATGAGTCCTACCGGTCGCGTACCATTTGATCCAAATTTGTAACATTTTGTCGTAATTCGGTCAGTTACTGTGTTGTCGGTAATTCTTAGATCGATAGCAAGCCTCATTGTAAACAAGCATTATAATTAAATTAGGTCAGTATTCCAAATTAGTAAAATAATAAAATATAGTTTATACAAACTGTATATTATACAGTAAGTAGCAACAATCTTGAAGTAAAATTATGTTTACAATATTTCTTCCTGTTGTTATCGTGGTTGTTGCCCTTCCGAAATTGTTGTGATACTTACTATTTTTACAGTCACAATCCGAAGAATAAGGAATGGTGCAAGCGACAGTTACCACACTGTTCTAAGATGGTTCCAATATTTATGGCGGAGAATGCAGGACTATTCGCGACCTTGGCGTGATATATGTAAGTGCATATTTATATTTAAATTTAAATTTATTCATTTAATATTTGTCTAAATATGGACTAAACTCGAAGCAACGAAACTATGTATTATCATTAACTACTTATAATCGTGTTGTGAAAAAAGATAAATCTGAATTTAGTTGCATGACTTATACTAGGTGTTCATCAGAAAATATAAAAGCGTAGACAAGTTGCAATGAGTGATACGAGTACGTTGCTTAACAACATTACGTGAAAAGTACCCGCTACGTCGCGCTAGTCTATTCGTATGTCTCGACATGATTCGTAGAAGCCTAAATCGTAGCATCTCTACGATAGCTTTCTATTTGCTACACAGTACCCTTACGTCGGCTTTTCTCGTTGACACTATTTGACACTATCGAGCAAACACCACATTACAAGTGAAATATTTAAGTCCTGGCAAACGGTCATTTCTAAGTAATGAAACATTTTATAGATTTGATCATGAAAACTCTTGGCATTACAAAAATTAGCATCACAATTACTCGGATGCAATGGCGTTTTAAACATACAACATGAAGAGATCCATAGTACATTGCGGTAATAGCGTAAATCCCTGCAAATTTAAACATTGTTAAAATGTTATTTTAATAATAGCTTAGGTAAAAAACCGGGCATCATTAGAAGCGGGTTGGGCTTTTAGTCACATTAAAGTGACTGGCTCCCGTCACGAACACGCTTTATGTAAGGCATCGCGGCACTCCCTGCTCCATTTAATTAAACACATTCTTCAATAATTAATATACCGTTGAATAAACACAGCAAGTATTTCTTGGGAAATTCAACTAGATGGAAAATAATTCGCGAATCTGATTTCCAACGTTCAGCAAGCCTTGATGGTTGTTTATCTAAAGCCGAATTAAAATTGCTTACAGAATTTGAGAGATACAAAACAAATAATCAAACAAAGGACTGCTGAAAACAAATAAACTACGTAAACTAATCAAGGCTACCAGAATAATTTAGTGTAAATTGCATACCTTTCACTGTAGTTAATTTAGTTTAAGTGCCTTAAACACCTTAATTAAACTTATATTAAACTGTAAATCGTATGTTCTTGAAAATGAATTTAGAGAATACTTGCAAATTGCTAAGTTATATTTAAGAATATATCGCAATACCTACTTATAATTTGATGACCACAATAGCGATAACGTGACCTAACCACTAATGAATTTGGGCTCACGAATAAACGCTTCAGTTCTCAGTACGATCATTAAGTCAAAATTTCCCTTCATTAATGTCACGAATCATTTAGCCCAACTTCGAGTACTACGTGAAATACTCGTAGGTATGCCAGTTCTATATAGAAGTGTACTTAGATACATACATATATAAGTGTACGTGGTTTATGCGTTTCCATTCAGAATGATCTGAGCTAAGGCCGTAGTCTGCAATCGTATAGCTAGTGCAAGTACGGGTTAAACAGACTTTACATAACTCAGAGGATATTTTAGATAACTCTTAAAGTGCGTAAGTATCTTTACGTTTTTCTTGATTCTTATTGCGCCTGATATTTTATCGCATTTCACTTTATAACATCAATAACTGTGGTACGTACCAGGATTTGGATCCCAGGCCGCCGAAGATTGAATCTATATAATATCTAAAATACTTTAATAAAGACAGTTAAATGACCAGTATAAAAATACGCTAACTTTACACCGAGATATATTATACGTACAAATTGTTTCTCGCGTTTCGCGTAGGCATAGTAATGAGAAGGTCAACAATAGGAATAAGATTTGCACTATGATACTTGTGCACGACAGAAATATAATATTATTGTTTTAAAAATAAGAATATAGATGGTTTGCAAAGGCAGCGATAGAGAGTGCACAAATCATAAAAAGTCTAGGCGGTAGCTACTCTATGCCATTCGTTTTCCGCCTAATTTTCGCGCACTTCGAATTCATCGCATCGAAGATCTCATAGAAGGACTCGCTGTCTGCCGCTGCCCGCGCAATAGTTTTGAAATAGAAGAAATTACTGGTTTTATTTATACCGAGAAAGGAAATTATACACCCTATTCACAATCGAACATATAGGTAGATATAATCCAGCATCGATTCGTAATATACTGGCATACTTTCTCACTTCCTCTGCGTTTATCAAAATCGTCATAATATAATTGCATCCATTAAACGTACTATTGACGTAGCTCTCTTTTAGGATCTCTCTGATTTGCTTGATGCTTGTACATATTACAAGACGTTTACCTCTACCAACTGTACCATTTACATTCGCCTTATAAATCTTTTTCGTTATTCTACTACTACAAAGCAACATAAACGTGTGTAATCCTGGTTAAAGTCATAACAGCCCAAGGCAGGACAAAAATGTAGGGATGACATTTGTAACGTTACAATAAAAATGTCGGCCCCATACTGGGCGCCAATTTGTCCAGCCTTGATATTTACTGACATTTTCAAAAAACGCCAATGTATTTCCACAAACAAAACACAGGGTTATGAAAACTTCAAAGACATTGTATGTATACGGGGATACAACGTACCGCTAGAAGCCGTAGCGCTTATTATCTTTAAACGTAAATAGAGTTGTTAATATATTATTCAGTAGCCTATACTTACAGTTGAAGTCCTCGATGTAGGCTTATAAACGTGTTTAAATATTCAACGTTCTTACTGGTAGATAAATGGATGGATATTATGATTTATTATAAATGCCTGACATATACGCTCCCATCGCTTATCTGAATAGTTAGTATGTAGCCATTTGATAGACACGTAGAAAAATTAAAGGCTATATTTGGTAACGCGTCACCGGAAATAGGTAGCGTCCGCCGCACCCAATTCCGGTCCAACCCAGCTGAAAATATACCAGCATTTATTGTAAGTTTTACCACGGGTCGGTTTCTAACGAACCGCAAGTTTTTGCGGACCGCGATTTTGCGTTTATCCGTAGATCTTGCAGAACTTTTTATATTTTTCATCAGTCATATTATGATATAAGAAAGAGGGGGAGAGTACTTTGCTGCATTTTTTTCACATTCTGTAAACTAGTTTTAATTTTTGGAACAATATAAAACGAATGTTACAAAAGATTTTTTGTTTACAAACGATTGTAACAATGTATGGGCTGCATTACATGCACAGACGAGTGGCGGCGTGATAGGTTTCGCGTCTATGCGTTGAAAATAGTTCGTTTGTCGGGCACCCTAACGTGATTTATACTCGATCGCGACCCGAACTAATGGGTTAGTGTGTTTGACATACGATTTATGGACCACCTTATTCGCTTTTAAGCTTTTTGGCAAGTTATCCGATATTAAATTCAAATTTTATTCCTTGGTAGCGTGAATATTGCCTTTTATTTTTACGCCGTTAGTTTATATTTAAACTCTTATTGGTATTTAATTCTTTGGATGTTCCAAAGCTATTAATCCATTATCCTTCCAGTGCCTACTTTCTATCGTATAAGTGTGATATAGTTATTATGTTATTATTACTGTTTTATATTTTAAATTGCCGCTTTTTCTTTTAGACAGACAATAAAATTGGTCAAAACACTTTCAATAGTATAAAATTCATATAGGTATTATCATCATTAGGAATAAAATTAGTAATTATTTTTGTCAGCTCACAGTTCGTTTATTTCGGTTATGTTTCCCAGTTTACCATTCGGTTTTATTTATAAAAGCTTTTAGACACCAAGCTTTTTAATCGCCGGTTTCAGTTTCAAGAATAAAAACATTGAAGCGTTTTCCGCTAAAAGCTTTCCACACCTTGACACTGGAATATACAACACCAGTTTTGTTGTTTTAATTACGTTAAAGCAACGCTGCACCTGCGATTACCATTTTGCTATATTGTGACGTAATGTCTCGACAAGAACGCCTTTCCCACAAATACTCAGGACGGTTTTACAAGTGATAAGATAAGTACCTTTACATAATGAAAGGGTCTAAAGCAGTGTTTCCCATCGTGGGGCCCACGCCCCACAGGGGGACAATTTGATAGCTAAGGGGGGCAATTTAAAAATGTCCATTTATGTTTCTTAACAGAACAAGACAATTTTTTAAGGTTAAAAATTATGTATGGGGCATAAAATTATGTATGGGGGGCATAAAATTATGTATGGGGCATACAAATTTTAGAATTTTAAGGTGAGGCATGGTCTAAAAAAGGTTGGGAAACACTGGTCTAAAGTCTACACTTTACGATATCTGTATATTGATGTCATATCTCTAATACCAAACACGAAATGTCCACTATTGCATGCATCCAGATAAGTTTTGATATAACGAACGAGTATCGGTAACGTTCCCATTTTCAAATCCATAAACAATAATTACTGTTTACACTACAGCGGTATTGAAACTTTTTCGGTTTTCTAGACGTGCCACAACCATTTTGAAGATAAATAATGTTTCTTACTAGTATTGATTATAATAAAATGACGTCAGCCGCGAGTGATTACGCATATCGATTATTTTAAACTCGAGGACGTCCGTACATGGGCGGGAGTAAGTTATCAATCGTTTTATAATAACGTTCAGTCAAGTTTGAACCTAATTATGTTAGTGATTGATTTGAAATCAGCGTGAGTCACGTGTTTGTACTTCAGCGTAACTTTTGGGTGGGTTTGCTTGATTGTTTTCATATTTCCGCACGACATCGACTAAATTATTATTCGAAGTTAGTTCAATAGCTCAGCTAACATCTGAAAAACAAATAATGAGGTCGATCGACTTCCAATCCAAATGTCTAAAATAATTTTACTTTTGAAGCAATTATGTTACTGAATAAAACAATAACAGGTACTTCTTACTCAAACGTAATGCCGTTCATCAGCTTTATTCTTTTCCATATTTCTCGACGGGGAAAAAATATGGACACTGAAAATTAAAGACTACCAGTTTTTCTTATGCAACAATTGGAACAGACCGTTATTAACATCCATCAATTTTTAAAATGTCACAGAAATAAAATACTCAAATATCAAGGCTCAGAGCATATAAGTTCTACAACTGGTACGTGTACAATTAATGTACGAGTATATAGCAGAAAAATCATAACTAGTAATTATAATATTTTTTCATAGACCTCATTTTAAATAGGAACGTAGATTATCTACTTCAGTAACTGAAGGTCTCCTCCACAGGTAGGATGAAATTGGTTTAGCCGAGAAGCGCTCTTAATTAGAATACCGCAAACACAATTACCTTGGTTGTTTTAAGAGTTCCGCAGTGCTACGCCAATTTGCTCCGTTGGTGTTCGGTTGGGAAAGAATTTATTTTATTTTATTTGGAACTTACAGTGTACTATACTCCTTGCTTGCTGTTAATTACATTACACTATGTTGTCACAGGTGCGTTGCTACTCTGATGGTTTAAATTGGTCGCTTCTTGTATACACGTTGTCCGGTATCCACAACTTTCCAACCAAAACACAAGTTATTGTAATAGCGACTGCTTCTCGGTAGAAATACGTGTGACTTTGGTACTTTCCTGGGCGAACCGTATACATGTTCTACCACCTCCCAATCATGTTTAGGATGTTTACATTAAATACTCTACGAATTTCACCTCTCCTCTGACTGTAAAATCTTGTGTTTTTTAAACTAAAAGTTATAACGGTGAAGGAAAACATCGTGAGGAAATCTACACATATCTCAGAATTCACTATGATTTGTACTAAATATGACAAAACTGATGTTGTTTTTGCTGTTCCAGTTGACATTCGAATTTTAAAAACAGTTTTTGCATGTCATAGGCCAGTTCTCGAAGACGGTCATAGGCTATCACGCATCACGCCACGATCGCTTGCAACCGGGCGAAAAAAAAGTCAGACGGACGCTAAATGAAAACGAAGTAATAGTTCTGGGAGGCGAAGCAACGCAATATAAATTAAATGACGGGTGAAAACGGGAGGCACGGCTAGTGATCTCTACAGTTTGTCCAGGTTATATCAACCTGTGTCAAAGAGTGAAGCAATAAAAAATTAAAAAAACAGATTATGAAGTAACATATCTACTCTGAAAATGTTCCTGTCGTACACGCGTTCCATTTTCAAAACGTATCATAAGATAAACGGTTACTGTTTACACGTTAACTAGCACCATGGCTGATCAAGCAGTTTTTATTACTTTGTATACCGTAGTACAGTTCGGAACTGTGTTTTAATTTTAAAAATGGCGACTATAAAATTTTTATGAACAAAGCAAGCTCGCTTCATTGGGCCACATTAAGTTGCGCTTGTAAAGTCAATAATGTTGTAATAAAAGAACTTTTGTTATTGATTTAATAAACTATCTTTAATAAACATAATAATTGTCTTGCTACCATTTTAAATTACAATATGGTTACCTTTTTTGTCAACATTTTTTAAAATGTAAGATGTCTGATTACTATACAATGATTGTTTTACGTTGTTGACTTCAAATTGGATTGAGGTTCAATACATAATACACACTACAACTGTAAAAAGGCACAAAAAATTCAGGGCCAATAACTTTTTAGAATATACCCTAAAGAGCAGAAACCAATCTATAATATGTAAATGAACATGCAAAACGTAACAATTCACCGCCACACTGTAATATAAAGATAATGTGATGTGTTAGTTTATAGTGTTACATGTAAGCCCACGAGTAGGCCTATTAGCAACATGTTTGTCCAAAAAATACCAAGGATAACGACCGTTAATAAGCTTCAATAACAGTTGTGTTGCTGCTCATTATTACGTATCCTGGAGCGGAATGGTGAAACGAGTCGGTGTGAGCCCGAAATTTTATGAGATCTAGGTCACATAGATAACCATTCGTATATCTACTGCGTGTGAAATGCTAGCTTTGATCGAGATACAACTGTTTTATGCACTTTATTTTCCGAAGCGAAATACGCTGTCCGATTTTGCATTTTTTTTTTTTGTTTTAAGAAACTCCGGAGTTAGTAATGAGAAGCTTGCATGGATTTTAAAATACTTCTGAATTGTGCACACTCGAAATTCGTTGCAAAATAAAAATATTAATTGCTATACAAAACAAGTATTAGTTAACGTGAGTATTTTGTTGTGTAACTGCTTGAAGATTTAGTAACACTTAGAAACTTTAGTAACACTTACAATCCTATTCCTAGTCGCTCTTCGTAATAAAAAGCTACAATGTAAAATCAGTTTCGTGGTGATCCGCGATCATTATATGCGCTACTTCTATGCAATTTATTAGGATAATAAAAGAGTAATAATTGCTGAAATAAACATTGCAATATACCATCGTCAAATAATAGAAAATTAGTAACTGCATTGTGTATCTGTAGCGACAGATAAACCCGTGACGCAATATTTTGGCATTACGTCGCCGGCGGAGGCTAGTTCACGTACGAGCTTTGGCACGGCTCTCCAGATTCTGTGACGTAACAATGAATGGTTCAACTGCGCTAGGCGTGTCTTCATACTTTATTTTCTGAAAAAGAATTGAACTGCATCGTAAAGAAACTTAAAAACACTACCTCAAGTACCTACTTGATGGTGACAAAAATCATTTGGCATTAAAAATTAACATGAATATTCAGAATGGAAACAATTACCCTTACCAATACGTTACCCTTAAAGCATAATAAAATATTTCTACCATTATCTTTCGTTTTTAAGAAGATTCCATTAGTAACTATTAAAGTAGCTGTCGCCGAGCTAGGACTCATTTTTAAATGGAGACTGACAGGAAGTTATAATTACACTGTCAGCTTTGTGGTCTTCTTAGTCCTAACGGACCTATTGGTTCAAATGTCAATACAGCGTTCTATTTTAGGACTTATATGAGGAGGTTTGATTCATCATCGTGCATAGATTAATGATATGTTAAGAGCAGATGAGCTCAATAAGAATACAAAGAAATGGTTGCTCTAACTTGATAGCAAAAACATACATTGGGTAATTTTATTCCAACCTACGAGCAACAGCTGTCCATTTTCACTGTTGAAACTAAGAAAATATCGCGTTTGAAAATCCAAATATTATTACTAGAGTTATTAACAGTACTAGCGAATTCTGAGCTACACACAGACGATTAATTGCTTACTTAACGTTATGTTTTAAGAAGGAAAATTTGCATTTATATATTATTGCGATGAGAAACTATTAACCAGTGTTATTATAACATTACAAAAAACAGTGCTCCTTATTATAATTTGAGTACTACGTTTTAACTATTGAATGTTGTCTTCTTTTAATATAAGCGTTCTGTGAAGGACATAAAACAAAACATACAATGACTACATAACTTTAAGTCAGCGTGATCTCAACAGTTGCTATTTTGTTGTAATACTTATTCTCCTTAATTTATTCATTTATTTATTTGTTTACTTAGGTCACTAACATACTGCACACTTTTATGTGGTTACAGTTACACGTTTACATAAAATGCAATTTAAATTAAATTAAATTATTTTATTAAGAAGGGAGCTGTACTCAAATTAATATTCACTCATGAAATCCGAAATCTACTTATTTAAAGCATGACTGGAATAACATGAACAGTCACGCTTATTTCCCAGGGGTAGACAGGATCTTAAGATTTCCACCGGCTATGGTTTTGATAAACTTATCTCGCTTCCACTTTCATCGCAGTCGTTATACAAGGTCGTCTATTAAAGGTACCCACTCTTATCTTAGTCTTCTCTACGACCAATTAAGTGCGTCATGTTTTGTTTCTACAATTGACTATAATGCACTAGATTGAAAGTGTTATAGAGACTACCTACTAAGCTAGAGAACGTTAGTTCTATTACCAACCCTGACAAAAATTTGTGTGATAAGTATCACTGTTTGTTCTGTATCTGGATGTAAAATTATCTATATAAATATTTACTTAAAAATGTATGCAAATCTGCTGTAAAGATAGCTGATAATCACACATACATTTTTACATTGTAAAGTTGTTGACTAACCATTACACTCCTTTCGCGGTGACATTGTATTTTTTGATGGAATAAAATATACGAGAGTGTGTTGAATAAAGTTGATTTATGGATAATACACACACACAATGATAAGTTTGTGCTCAATAATTAGTTTTTGATCGCATTATCGCCTTCTAATTACTGAAAGTACTGACGTAAATTATCTTAAAAATATAGGTACTCGTATATGACAGTAACGACCCAGTTGCAAACGTATAAAGCAATACAAAATCTTATTTTTGAAAGGGTGTAACTGAATAGTTTTAAAACAATGACTTTCTACCTTGCGTTTTAAACAGTATCTGCGTAGATCTAGTGCATATGATCGAAGCAGAATGTACGAATTAGGTCGTACATTCAGGCTCCGTCGAGTGCGTTATGTCAAGTTGTACCAAGATGTTAATTGCGTTATTAATAAAATTACAATGTTTTTTGAATAATAACAAAAGATAAGTAAAGGAAACGCCAGTGAAGTAAATTGATAAATTATAAGTATCTTAACAAGACCCCCAAGAAGCTTTCAAACAAGTTTTCGCAACAAAGAGATACAACTTCAAGTACCCATATTTAATTATCTCGAGCGAACTGTAACAATTTATAGGCGAGTCGAGAAGAATTATCGAAGTCGTTGTATTGGACCGCCTTCTGGTACTTAGCTTGTCTTCTGTGATATTGTTAAAGCATAGTGCATAGGTGTAAAGTAATAAGAGTACCTTTTCAAGTTTTTGAAAGTCGATATGAAAGTAGTGCGACATGTTAATCAGTTAAGAGTTATCTTAACTAATTAACTTATATTCTATTTTATTTGTATTATAAAAGGTATTGGTTTATAACGTAAAAGGTTTACAACATAAGTTTATTATAAGGTTTTTATTATAAGGTCGAAAAACAAAAATTGGTTAAGCAGCAACTCGGCGATTAATTGGAGATTCACATTTTAAACAATTATCATCCATGTTTCAGTGTTATTTCCATCAGTTACACTGATAAATCCATTTTATATTGAAACTTCATTAATAACTCTGCTAGGAGTTAGCGAACATTGATAAGTAGAAATTATAAATCCTCTGTTATATCTCCGTTTGTCAAATATTTACAACACTCCTAGACTCAGATATACTTATGAATAAAGAAAGTTTCAGTTACATATTGTGCGGTAACTAAGCGACCAAACTTAGGCTCTCACAGCTAACTAGTTTTCCTAGAAATTCCAACGACTCCTACTTGGTTTCAGTAATTACTTCATCTCGGGGATTTTACCTTCTCAGTTGTATTGTTACTCTCCTGTTAGTGCCACAAAGTAATTTATTTTCATAATATTAAATATTATGAATGCATGTTCTGTTAAGAGCCAGTTAGACTCAACGCAATGTAGGTATATCATTATAACCTTATAAAATTGTTATTTTTTTAATCTGTGTTTTCAGGTTGTATCATATAGCTGACTAATGTCTAACTGTATTATGAACGCAAATTGTATTATGAGTTCTGAAATGTATTTTACCAGCGCTTTTTACACTCGCAATTCGGAAACCAGAAGTAACACAAACAAGCTCTACTACACACCTAAATTATTACTTTTTTATCATTCTGAATATTTTTGCCAATAACACTCAATAGACTACTTTTGTAATCGTACATGAAGAACGTAAACTGGAGCATTTCATTAGGTAATCATTAGGAGTATATATAACTACATATATTACAGTGTACAATTATAAAGTACTGGGAATGTTTAATATGTATATATGTACACGTAAAGCTGTCAAAAGCACAGCTCAAATAGGAATTTATTTCACGCGGTAACGATCTTAATAAAGGTATTTCCGCGTCCATGCTCTAACCATACCCTCTGAATATTGGGGTCTACATCTTCGCTGGCCCTTTATCGGTTTCATGAATAATAAACATTGGTTATTCGCTTTCGGGTGCTCCGGAAGCTACGGACAGTGGACGCGCGTCACAAAGCTCAAGGGTGCGAGCTTTTCCCGCCGCAGTACACGTTTCCGCCGCGAAGGAGGCGCACGCCCGCCCCAACGCACAACCGTCACGTACACATATCACACAAACTTTATTTAATTTTAAAGTACAAAAAACTAGATAAAGTAGCTAAAAAAGAATATACATACATACATGACTAAATTTTCAATAATATTTGCTGAAAGCATTGTTTCCAATGCTTTATAAAAGTGATATGTGATCGTTTTTCTAATAGTGGCTTCGTTAAGATCAGCGACGGTGTGACAACAAGGCTGCTTGTAAACAGTGGACGTAAATAGCCACGTGCGTGGTATTGTGGTAACAATGCTATCTAGGTCAAAGCACGGTTTCATTTGTTCTCTTCGAATCATGATGTTTACGTCGGCATCCCGTTTTATTTTCATAATGCCCCTGAAATTATTGCACGAGCTTTTTTGTATAGAAACTTTCTTCGCGAGTAAACTGACATAACGATACTGTAACTGTTTAAAACGCAAGTTTGAAAAATTTATTTAGTTACTAACTTTACGAAAAAGATTACTTTTAACCTACACGTTTTCAACTAAGTCATTTCAGTACTTCTTTCTGCGTTTAAATTTTTAAATAAATAGCGAATTCCAGTGTAGGTATTGTCATTTTTATATTGAAGAATACAATATGTTTCATATTTAATCTATAGCAGAATAATATTCAGCTTCATGTAGGGGCGGACTACG
>DWUN01000167.1:0-28438 GCA_018249975.1 Passova gellias
TATTGCAACCCGAACCTGGCTTTCCCATTTACTGGTGACAGGAATGCGTGTTACGTTCAGCTTTTGGGTCTGCTTTCAATTCCAGTGTCCAATTTGTATTGGTAAGCTTCCCTGGAACCTATGGCGATTTGCTACATGCCAACAGAATTTGGTTATGTATGGAAATTTTTCTTCATAACCCATAACTAGGAGAGGTAGCACATATTCGATACCGCTAAATTCCTGTTATCATGTATATAAAAATAATCATTCTAATAATACTTTGCAGCACTAGTAAGGTTATATTCGTTTGGTAATCATACAGAATGTGGGCGGAAGATCAGGACAAGGTTACCTCTAATAAACGAGATTGTGTGACGACTTTGATGAAAGTAGAAGAGGCGAAAGAAAATTGTCAAAATCGTTGTCGGTGGATATCCCTTATGTACGCCTATCCCTATGGGAAATAGGCCTAACTGTATAACTATAGTTAATTATCATTATTACCATCAAATTAGGTATTATAACAAATCCACAGACGGAATTAGACTTAATCCGGATCTCGCGCACACGGTTAGAACACCATCACGCATCAATGCGTAATGAACGTGAATAATGAACTAAGTTTCCCAATCAGATTCCACTGCAGGGCTATTTCATAAAGTGAATTACCTGGTGGGTACAAGCTGGACTGGAATATTGGGGCAATAATTATTACTCCATAATAACTTTTCATTGTTCATTAAATGTAGGTAGGTAGGTTATTTGTATTGCACTTACTGTAATGTTGGTTGTGATAACATTAAAAACACTGTAACAACTGATAATCTGTCTCCGGAATACTTTACAGGAGCAGAAATTGAATGGTGTTTATGTCAACACTGTACCTTATAAAGTACAAAGTTGGAAGCGTAGGCTAAAGTACACAATAATTTTAACGGAATACTATTTAGCCGTACGCAAGATATCTTAATATTAGCTGACTGCGAAATTGTCTCAAATTGCCGGGCTGGCGTCGGTATCTTTGAAATAAAGCTGGAATAACAATCGGCCGTCGCGATGATCTCGGCCCGCACCTATTCCCGCATCACTCACGGTAATGGCCGGCTCCGTGTCGCGACGCTAAATGTAAATCGCTCTAATTTATATGCGCGATAACGTCGCCGTACTGCTGTTAACTGTAATTATATTACCGAGCGAGGACGTGTTGATCAAAATGTCTGATTAAATACCCGTGATGCGAACCGAGAAAAATTCTCCCGTCACGAGCTGCTAGAAATTACGAGCCACCCGACTTAATAACATTTTAATGCATCGTGAAAAAGTTTGCATAATTTCAAAACGAAACAACTTTTATTGCTTAATTTAATATAAACCTCTTGAATTCGTTCAAATATTAGTTTATATAGAAAATGATATAACATTTTATGTATCTCGATGGAACTTCCTTAATCTTCGCGCGATGATTTCACATTGCATCAGTCCTTGTTAAAGTTTGCTGTATATTCACTTATTAGCAACTAAGACACAACAAATTTAAAAAAGAATCTCGCTTTTTATGTCTATTCTCCTACATATTTTCGAGGAAAAACTAACTGAGCATTAAATTACGTTTTGTAATAATGAACAGCTTGAAATATCTGAACAATATGGGCGTAGACAGGAGAAAATATGCTCGAATAGTTAGTATGCGAGTCAGAAACATTCCTATATTACGGCGAAGGCGCACGGAGACAATACCCCAATGGGCAATCTATTTGAGTAATTATCCGCTAAGGGCCATTGTCGGCCATCTTGTGTGCGAGGAATGAGCCTTGTTCACTCAATGCCGCTTGTTATGTACAAGCTTTCAGTGCCCACGGTGACAGTGCACCCGAGTGCCATCTGTACACACACTTTATCGTCTGTGCAAACGTGTACATGTCATTTGCATTTTCGTGAAGTTAGTCTAAATACCCGACAATATTTTTTGTAAAGAAACAATGTGAAATGAAACTTTATGAAAAACAAATTTGTTTTAGTATAAATAACTCAAATTTTACTTTTTATTAAGTATTATTCGTAAGAATTCGTGTGATCAGAGCAAATGAGAAGTTGATGTGCCACCTAATAGTTTCGTTTTACTATTTCCGATTGCCGCGATTCTTATTATTTTGATAATAACTTTTCAAACAGTATGGCGTTAGAAATTCGCGAGAAATGGAACATGAAATGCTGTTTAATTATAATACTAGGGCAGTTAACAATCTCAAGAGCAAGTCTGACTGCGGCTTATCTGGCGCCAAATGTTTCAAAGGAACTTTTAACGAGTTTAAAGTTGGGGCAAGTGTAGTGCACCCGCAGCGAGTGTGGCGCCCGACGCTTCCGTAGTTTAAGATTAATTAAACAATTGCACGATGGCTCCTTGAAAACACTCCATGTCTCGGCCTGTCGTCGGCAACCTTGCCAAATTAAAGCCATAAATCAAAATCCGCCGACCGGAAACAGAGAAACGTAATAATGAAGAAATGAGTTAGGAACGGGACTACAAGGCTCGAAAGATTAATTTCTTTCGTCCTCTTTTCGTGCTTTACGAAAATTTTAAGTGTTACCTATCTTTTCGAGGTTTGTGTGTTTGAGATGGGTATCCTTTTGCATAAACAATTACGTTTTTCATCAAATTACTATTTCTCTTTGTAAGCAGTGCGCTACTATTGCATGGTATTGATTCTTAGCATAACTTAAGCAAATTACAATGTCATCGAAGTTTAATAGCATGTAATAAAGTTCTGTCTAATAAAAGGCACGATACCGTAAAATAATGCGCAGTATTAATAATTTAGTCGAACTAGTTGGCGAATAGCGCGCAATTTACAGCGGGTGAAGGTGAGTTTGTAGCATTGGTGGGTTTCGTTGTGGGGGACGTAATTCAAGCTCGATTTATGTGCGTGCGTTTGTGACGCGTTAAAAGATTAGTCACTAGCGAAACGCGAAGTAACTGTAACTTTTTCCACAGCGCTCTGCGTTTTTGGTGTCACGAATAAAACCTATTGCGTTGCGCAGTGCACTGTAATATCGATTCGGTGGAGCTTTTCCGTAGCCGAAACTTTTTCTTTACGATTCGCAGTTGTGTTGAGACAGCGTATTTACAGAAACGTACTTAAGCTCCGCGATAGTGACTCGAAAGTGCTCGCTAAGTCAGAAGCGAAATGGCAAAACTTTAGTGTCTAAATCACTTGTTTAAAAATGAACGCTTAGAACAACGGACGTGGGAAGTCGGGCCGAAGTTTACGACTATGAACCGATCCGACAAACGTACTAGCGGCATTGAATTTGTTTCCAACTGATTCCGTCCCAACCATTGCATAGTTCAAGAGTGGCAGAATATAAAATCAACTGCTACATTCAAACTGAAATGGATGACTTAAAGTTTTCAAAATGGTTACAAATCAGAATATTAGTCATTTTAACAATTACTCATAATTTTAATATTATTAGAATTATCCGTTCTAATGAGCTTTTTAAATTCGGAAAAAATTGTAAACAATATTTTTTTTACGAAATTAAACAAACGTACATGGGTATAATTTATGGGAATTATATTATGTAGGTAAAAATATAAATTTCATTGGTTAACTTTAGCACCACCTATTAGACTATTAATATGACATTCAATAATTATTAAACGAATTTGTCCTTTAAGATATAAAGGAAATACTTTTCTAGGTAGTCTGGTATATTAATCAACCAGAACAAATAATTTACTTCTGAATTCCATTTAAAAATAAATAGGTGTGAATTCTGAAAAAAAAAACTCAAATTATCATCATTTTAACTCGCACATACATCATATTGGGTGGAAACTACCCTCAAAGTTCTCGGGGGATCGTCAAAAGACAAAAGACCTCGATTGTTTCCATTTGACAACTTGTTTGTTTTCCCTTTGACAAATAGTTCGGAAGATGAGAGTGACAAGAGTTAGATTGTTCGGGTTTCACTAAATGGGACTGGTCTATTATTATCTGACCAAAACAGTGATTGCAAGTTGCAACAAGACGTAGATGGAGGTATTGTTTTCAAGATAGATTCGGGCGTTGTGGTTGATGAGACGGATTGAGTGTTGGTTAACAAACGGAATTACTTCAAATTCGGGAGCGATAATTATATGTAGATTCGAGTGTTAAAAGAAAATCGGACTAAAAACAGGTCGTGTTATATATCAGTAGCTGTCATAATGCTAAGACTGGGTGTTATTCTTTATTAATAATTCCATATATCTGTTTACTAAAATGATTAAATAACGTACATGTAAAACTATTGGGTCATATATATACATACCTAAGACGCAGCGTCGCGTATTGAAACAAGCCAGATGTACGGAATATAGAATATTCTTTATGGGACACGCTTTTGCTATTACAACGAGGCCAATTTCAAAAGAGCTGTAATAATATATGGGGTTGGGGACTTTTTCAGTGTACTGAAGACGTGGTGCGAACTTCACGGGGACCACGCTCGATTGGATGCGGATAGATGCCTTTGTAGCATCGACTTTATTGTGTACGGTTACAAAACCTTTCTCGGTAAAATAGAATAGGATTATATTTTCATTTAATACTGTTTCTATACTCACGATCAATGAGGATTTCTTAGTAATTAATTACGGTATTTGTTTCTGATATGTTAAATACTTCACCTACTTTGCTATACATGAAGAAGAAGCGATCACGATTTAGACGCGGATCAAACTATAATTAATGGTACAAATCATATTTACACGCATTTAATTAATCACTTTAATATTAAGATGTATATACAATTACGTATTGAATATTTCATGCTAATTACTGGAAAGATTTTTTAACTGTGCGAAAATTAATTACGGTAACAGGATCCCTACTATGATATAATATTACATTAATATGAGAATATACGCATCGTGTTAAACGAAATAGTTGTACAGTTAATTTAATTCTCTACATAACGGCAGTAACGGGGAATATTTGCACATTTATAACGCTAGGCTCTATTGCATCATTTAACATATCTACCGTGCAGTTCGAAAGCCAGCTGTAATATTTAGTAAGCGATACTTTTTGTCAGTATTCTCTTCTGGTTCATACAATAATATAGATATTAAAATTTATAGATTCAGATTTCACGGGATTCAATACATTTATGTGAATTTTTCAAATTGGATATCACTCGCGGAAACCTAGTGTTTTACAAATGTTCTCTAAAATGTATACATTTAGTAAGCCCACACTTGGTCAGCCTGGTGGAATAGGGCCTTAAAAACTCTCTCAACAGTGCAATAATTAAAAGACAAAAATCTTAGGGGAAATAGCCTCCTCATGAAAATTCCTAATAGTTCCTTTAATTTAGAACGTTGTTTTATAACATTGGTATTTATTGGCCTGCTAATAATATATCGTATCCCTTTTTTACATGCAATATAAAATGTATTCAGAAAAGAATGTATGATAATTTCAAAAGTCTCACTGCCAAGTAGCAAGGTTAACAAAGAGTAACAGTGCCGTAATATTTCGTGTCCAAATCCTAGGATCGTCAGGGATGAGTTGAACATAATTCCAGCAAATCGTTCGAGGTTTAGCTCTACGAAGTGCTGCCAAGGTTAATCTACATCGAAATTAATTGGTGAATTTAGTCAACATTACATTAACGCTGAATTTAGTTGACAGCTAAAATAATTTTGACTTATGTTCTACAGATGTTCGTATGTCACAGGGGATCGGATTTGACGTTTATTTCCTTGGGTTATTTAACGTAATAAGTGTAAATGTACACCCCGTACGATTTTCATTTAACTTATCACATATTAACCTGAAAATATAAAATAGACTAGTTTAAAAAGGGTAGCGACAATGTGTTACGACCGCCGTTTGGGCGATGGCATGGTACTTCATACCTTCGAATAGTTTGAAAACCGCAGAAAATATGTTATCTAAACATGCCGATCATTTGCTGACGCGTCGCTTGTGAGTCTTACTCGGCGACGCTTTTTAGATATAGATAAGTCTATCTTGTAATAGAATTTCCTCTGGTTAAAGCAGTGACTTTACTGAAGGGACTAGTTGGTGGTTTTGAACCCTAATATTGATAATTTTTATACTTCCCTTGCTGTATTTCCAGTAAAAGTCCTATGAAAATTGTGAACTGATTTTGATGGGACTTTCACTGGAGGACAGAGAAAGTTAAAGAGGTACACTTAGAGTATTTTATAACCTGCTGGGTTATTATTAATTTTCTTTTGTATAAATTAAAAACTTCTTAAATTAGGCAACGTTTGAATTTATAACAACAACGACATAAATCACGCCAGGTCCCTAACGGGGTAGGCAGAAAGCATCAAATTTATGTATCCGTTTAATGTCCATTCTACACAGATAATAGCCTATTTAATGAATTATAATTGTAATTATTCTTCTTCAATGTTATTTCATTTCTAAATCCATACGGACGAAGTCGTTGGCAGGAGCTAGTTCCAAATAATATAATACATTATTACGAGTATGTGTTGGGATGCCGCGCATAATCGGCGTCTCTACGTCTTCATAAATTGTAATAAATTCCTCTTGGTAATAAATAAAAGAGTTTGTTTTTCTAGCGGCGCGGAGCTTATTCCGCATTGTCTCAAAAAATACAGAGTGTTAGTTGTTTTCTCAACCAACTACCTAATTCACGGACAGATGCCAAGTAGGTCGACTTTCATAGCCTCAACTGGCGATTCGGAATTTATATATCCGTATATTACAATGAGTTGAAATATTTACTATATGACATCGTATTTTCTAATATCGTTATTGAAATTATGATTAAATCTAATAGTCTAACATAAATAAAAAATAAACACTACCATAATAAAATATAACCGTTATTGCGATATTTAATGCGATGAAATGTGTACATATTACTTATGCTCAACGTAGCGGAGAGTTAACATTGAACGTTTTGAGTATACTTGACTATAATTTTCACGTATTTACGAGTGTCACGATTGTTACATATAATAAACTCATTCTGATGATGGTTGAAAATTGACAGGCAATCTGTTTTTGAAAGTCTTTCTGTTGTGTATAAATGTTTTGTGAAATCTTAATTGTGTTTTGAATCCTTCAAACAATTTCCTGCCACTTTTATCATATTAAATAACTTTAATTAAAATGACATTGTTTAGAAGACAGAGGATTACGAGAAGTCGGCAGCTTGATTTCGCTAAAAAGAATTTAAGGGATCTGTCGCCCAAATGAAGGAAAGGGTTAGAGAATGTTGAAGTTTCGGTCGACGCTTCGAATTTTTAACAATGCCCTCCGAGTAAAGAGTGTTTAACTTCCAGTTCTTTTGTTTGACAATGAAAAGTTTCCCAGGATTTGCCAATGAAATAACACGACAAAGCAAACGATTTGCACCGTTCAGTGGTTTCGTATTAAATTGCAGAGGACTCGTCGCTTTAAGTCATTATAAGAAAGATTTGTCATTTGTATGCAGGTCAGAATGTTGGATTGTTTAAAGAATTTATGGAATTCATTTTAAAAGTTGCAATTCTGTAGTGTTCCAGCTTTAGGATATAGTACATGCATTAATGTAGGTAGGTAGTAGTACCTACCTACCGACACAGAAGTGTGTCACATACAAAAATGTTTTAATTGTTGATTTCATTTTAGATCTTTTTCAATTGATAGTCGTAAAAAATTTTGTTAAAAGGCTGTTCATAAAAAGTAATTTCCTGAAATACATTAGCGACTATTATATAAGAACTGCTATTTTTTCTACGAATATTCGCCCCATAACGCGTAGGTGTAAATCGTTTCAATAAATAGATGTTATGGTCTGCTAAAGTAACTCGTTTTAAAAATAGACGCTTCCAAATATAATTACACAGCAAAACGAGGTATGAACAGTGAACACCTACGTACGACCTGTATCCTAAAGTTTAAGATATTATTACATTTTTATGCACTTTTAAATATATTATATTATGTATTAAATACTTCTATATTTTATAAAAAATGTCTTTACATAATCCATTTACCTATAAGCCAAAAAGAAATTGATTACCGTTTTTATAAAAAGTTATTATTTTGATTCAAAGTTATTAGTTGTAATGAATTGTCTTTATGGTAACACTGAATCGATCCTTATAATGATTAGATATTCAAAAGCTTTCGAATATTGTATGTCGAGTCTAGGAACACAAAACTAATCGTGACATAGGAAAGGTTCGGTGCGCTCGCAGGCTCATTCCGCAAGATCATTGTTATTTATCTCAGTGCCTCCCCGTTTTTATTTCGTCCGTGTCCGCTTCGCTTTATTTGTCTTCGGGATCCGAGGGTACATTAACGTATTTTTCTTGTCTATTACCGAGACGGTCGTCCGCTCACCTTCAAACTTTGCGTTCCGCGAAATCCAAACCCCCGTTTGTTTGTTTGTTTTTTATTTCTAAGATAACTCAAATAAAACTTGACGATTGATTGTATTGTAGGAAAGCTCGTAATTACAAGGGGGGAGATGTTATATTGTGAGCCGGAGTTAGTTAGTTTACGGTCTGGGCATCGTTGCGAAAACCGCTAAAGTTTAATAAACCAGTTAATGTTGCAACATGGTTAGTTGTTGTTCCGTTTTCAACGCAATATACAGCTGGTTAGCGAGTAATAGACGTTTTTCAGTTTTATATGCGCACGCGAAAAATATTTTCACTACTGACGGTATACATGAATTCAGTTATGGAAGTTTTTTAAACGCGTTTACCGCGAAAGTGCCCCTGGTAAATATAAAAGCACCAACACGCGTACGAACCTGTATCCATAGTAGGTTAACGGCCATGAAAATATCCAAGGGTATGTGAAACGAATATTGTGTTTTTATAGCTAATGGCATATATTTTGGAAGGTTACACGATGCGTGTATAAAAGTATTTTGTGACTGTTAGTAATTTAAATGTACCTGTAAATCAATTGTGAGGTGTGTTTACACGTACAAGAATTATTTCGTTTGTCGTAAATTTATCGGGAAACGACAAATTGCGAGGCGTGGGATAGAGTAGTGTAAATATTTGGGCTTTTCCTAAATTAGGACAAGACTAGTGATCGACGAGCGTGATATATATCGAATGTTCTGCTCGTATGTCATATAGTTGTAGTTGTATTGAATAGTTAATTTGATCATAACTTCAACGCAAGTTATTAAATTCAATTTAAATTTCTTGCGTGAAATAACATGGAAATCAATTGAAATCAACAATATGCTATATGTAATATATTACGTAAATGACAAATATGGAGGAAAATAACAACTAAAGCTAGACCATATACAATCTGTAATAAAGTGCAAGTTGCGGCTGGAATTCAGTCACAGATGCGTTGTTAACTCCAAGGATTATGGCGTAACGTCTTATGGCTTATTGCGTCTGCCTACTACACGCGTCTACCGGAGAAACAATGGCGACAACAAGCTCTGAGGTAGAAACTGCATTGGTAGCGCTCCTAGACATGCTCTTCATACAATTAATCTGTTCAATATAATTGACATATGGTTAACTTTTAAATGTAACACACATTTTATATTCTTATAAATATCCCCGAGCACCTATTGCAACGTTGCAAAACATATATGATTCATGTCCGACTAAATCGGCCGGATTATTTTAAGATGTCCTTCATGCGATTTCAGACGCCCATTAACACGGTTGAAAATTACACGATTCCAAGCCAGAATCTATTCCGACATTCAACCACTTTGTAATAATCCACCTTGCAATAAAACCAATGTAAAATTTTGAGATAAATCAATTTGTTATTTATACGCATCTACCTATACATGTATGTAGATATATGCGTATCTGTATTATTCTTTAAAGCAAAGAAAAGATTGTTTTTATATAAGACACGTGCAAATCGTTACCAGTATTTCTTTATTATCTTTGGTAAAAGAAACAGAAATAGTTTAACGATCAATACAAGATGCAGCGTTCAGGTGCGTGGGTTGTTAAATTTCCAACGTAACTACGGATTAAAAGAAACTCAGCTTACTCTTCTACAATCTGTAACAAAATAACTCCCAAAATACCCACAATGCCTGTCCATCAAAATAACGTTAAAATAAAAGGGCCTTGTGTATGTATAAGTTTTATTTAATTATGTCAATTCCACTTCAAGTCGAGATATAAGTCGGGTTCCGTCTAAGATGCCACTCACTTACTCTCGACGTAGAAAAGTGTTTGCTTCTTCTATAAACATTTGCTTGGATCGGAGGAGCGTAAATCCATACACGGTTGCGGTACGCACGCAAGATGTTTGTTATGTTTACTTTACGGCTTTACCTAATGTACGTCTAAATAAACTTGATATTCAAAAAATACATACGCTCATTATTTTGTAGGTATCTATGTTTGTACGTTTTTCCCATTTCATTTAGTCAAATCATTGTACGATTTACATGTAACTGTGCTAACCTAAACTACCTGTATGATTCATGTGTTGCATTTAAATATAGAACTGTTTGTGGCAATAATTATTTTGTAATAAAATTCAATTCAACACCATTATAACGTGATTTTTACTTCTGAACACGCAGGAAGTCACGAACATACGGCTGTAAAGAATAAATATATTCTCAGATCGGTTACACAAACTGCAGGTGCGGGCATCACCGGCGCGCGGCGCAGCGGAGCGAACAATTATAACGAGTCTGTATAAATCAGGATGAGTTGTGGCGTGTTATTAGGCTATTCCGCTACACGAAGATGAGCGAGACCAGAGCTCAATGAGATTTGTAAACTCCACGAAATGAACCTTTTATGTTTCAAAATTTGTAACTATTTTTCCCCCCGTTCGTGGTTTCATGCGATCGCCGCAACTCAGTGGAGAGTGAAATAAATAAATCATGTACCTATAATTGCGTGCAGTATTCAATAAAATGTGGTAGAGCAAAATTGATTTCGTGTTATGAACCACATTATTTTTTTTAAATATAAAGATTATGTTTGAATTTACCTTATATTATTAATTATCATTTGAAACTTTTTGTATGAAAATAATGTAAGGAAATCTTGAATGAATTTATAAAAGTTCAAGTAAGTGCAACGAAATTAAAGATTGGATTGCAAAATATCAGCAGCCAATGAATGCACTAGTTTTAAGGTGGATACTCGAATCCGTCAATACATAATATGTCAATATTTTTCCTAGACCGGTAGTACCTATAATTTTCTGAAGTATATAGATGTACCTATAGGATGAAACCATTGCAGAACGTATAAGATGAAAAGGATCATTTTTAAATATCACAAGTGCATTATCTGACGTTAAACGATTCTATTATCAGAATAGACGATAATGTATCGGGAATCCATAGTTGAGAAGATTTTATCCCCGTGAATATAAATGCACTGATACGACAAAACTGATCAGCACTAAATATGAGACATGGACTTAGTTCTGAAAATACGAAAATGTTACGTATTTTATATTTAGGTAACGTCAAAAGAAAGAAAATATTCTTGATGCAAAAGAATCAGTCTCGAAAATCTCAAATTTATGTTATAGTTTTCATACAAAATTACAATACAAACTAATATAATTGATTCATCTAAATTACTGGGTTGATTGCTTTGATTCACTAATGAATCTGACCACAACCATTTTTAAACGTGTTAGGACCATGTGGAAAATAGAAATAAAGCATCTTCGTGGTTGTTTTTGCATAAAGTTTGCTTCATGCCAAAATTTACTTAAATTACCATATTTTCTCTCATAAATCCATAAGTTATTGAATGTCAACTTTATTTACTTTATTTAATAAACATGAAATATCAAGTTCGACAAGCTGAACAGATTTATTGTGATTAATAATATTTTCTTAACCGTAATCACATATAAAGAAAATGGGCTTATTTAGTTTTATCCGATTGATATGTGTTATTTATGAAAAAAGGGCTTTACCTACCAAGCAGGAAAGTCTCGCGAGTTTGCCACGACTGGGGGCCTTTAGCTTACGACTTACCTCTTCGCAAAAATTATCTTTCGGCAAAAGACGTCTTCGTAACCTGAAAACAAGATTTTACATGTAAGTAGATTATTCAGTTGATAAGATTACGTGTCATGGCTTTGTGTACCTAATTACATTCACTGAATAAGGACTCAATATTATCTCGTAATAATTGCTTTATCATTATTAAAAAAAAGTGGAAGTAAAAAAAGTAATGTTGTGTGGACGGTCATAAAAATCATATTCAATTATAACGAGTCATTTACCCCCTTGTATAACGAGTATTAGGCATATAAAATAATGTATCATTATCATAATACCCGCATGATTACATGTTCATTACTTCATACAAAGGTAATAATTATCACATCCTTCTTTGAACAATTGTTGACCAGTCATACGGTGATCATTCCATAATTATTTTTACCCTTGAATTACTGCATTATTGTTCATTATACGCACTAATATTCTGCAGACGTGCATTTTATGAGGAATGCATGCGTATTTGTGTATTATGTGCATTAGTGTTTAAGAAATATTATCCCAAATTTAAACAATGTAACTCGTTTCGATACTTCGAAAAATAACATAAATTGCTAAGCCGATCCTACGTTACTGACGTGTTTATCTGTCGTCGGAATAGCCTAATTACGACGACATTTGGTCGTAGTTTACGTATCCATAAAATATGATAAGCATCAGCAAATAAAATACCGAAGGCACCCTATTTATTTGTGTTACGATCAAATACGGCCTTGACCCGATTCAGAGTCGATTCGGGAAAATTACTTTACGTAAACAATACCAGGAATCTGTCAATAGAATCGTTCAATTGAATTAAAAAGGAACGGGAAGCTAATTCGACGGTTTTGTAATCAGAGGCCGTCTCGGTGACAGTGCATTGAACGTGGAGGCGATGCGGGCGTATAGCCGTATTGCCGGTCGCCGGTAAACAACGAACGCTATCGAGAACGGCTGCGCGCCTGCACCCGACGCGCAATATCCTTCTAACAAAATAAAGGAATTCTTCGTGACGACAATTGCTCGCCTTCTTTACCCTCTTACCCTTACCCGAGAAATACAAACGCACGCCTCCGAATGACTTTACAAAAATTTGCATGGCGAGAGCTTTTTTTTTTCTCTATATTTTCACGTTCAGAAAAGCAATTTTTGTACGACGCTCGCGATACGGAACGCGGGAAATTGCACCCGTTCTTCGGTGAACAGTGCGAATGGAGTCGCACACATTGTGCCGAGCAGAGGCGAGCGATTGCTTTCTGTCTTTATTGCCACTGTTCTATTCTGGACTTGAATATGCTATCATACATCCGTTTGTATAAAATACGTATCATGCTTCCCTTTTCCGACTTGTTTACAAAGATGTGAACATGTTCGATGGAAATGAAAGCGGCAGTTTGATGCCGAATTGAGCCTACCTATTCGTTTATACCAAGGCCAAAAGAAAACGTTACGTACATTATTAAACATGATTCTACTTAAACTCACGGATTACTTAGATACATTGTATATTTAATTGGGAATTAAGTCTTGAGTGAGACGAGTTCCGAACGAGTGTCTAATGTGGGTGGAATTAAAATCGTAATGAGACTTGAACGGAGTTCTTGACTCAGGGAAAGAGTTGTTCTGCAGTCGCGGCACTTGTAGTTATTTCCCGATGTTGTGAAATTCAATTAGCTCCAGACATCCCGCCCGCTGCTTCTCTGTATACAAGCAAATTATCTTCATTACGCCGGAGTATAACAGAGTAATTGTTAATTACTTTAAGATATAAACCTGGCTCTTTTTGCTTTCGCTACCGTTTATACAACTAATGAACAAGATAGTTAATGAATCGATCATTATTAATGTTATTCCCACTGATTTGAGAATTACAATTCGTGGTCATAGTAATATCCCATGAGTGTGTGCTCATCTATTTGTACGTGTTACATTTCAATTAAAATGATATACTATTAAGCGTAGGAACACCCTTGACCTAACCGTTAATATTAAATGGTTGTGATTTATTATCCCAAAAACATTATCAACTGAATAATTTTAGAACGTATGCAGATATTTTGTGATCGATGCAAATGAAGCAACTCGCTCATTTTGCCAACGGTTTTTCTGACTATTTTTGTATCATTCCAACGTCTCCGCCAAATGGATATAAGAAAAACGGTGCTAGATCTTTATCTTTATTATAGTATTTTCCTATTACTTGTACGTACATAATAATTATGAAATCAAACGACATTCTTTAAGAATGTTCTCAATTCGCGGATAGTTAAATGGTTTATTATAATTTATTTTACCTTCTGAATGATTATAACAAAAAGGCTTTTGCTCGTACAGTTATGTCATTTAACCGAATAGAGATAAATGTTTTAAAGACGCTTAAATACATATTACTTATTACAAATACCTACATAATGATGATTTCCATTGCTTAAATTCGTGTTTGATTAAAGGTGTGCTAATTGTTAGTTTGAAGTACTGCGAGCGTTAGAAGGCAATTAATGTTTGACGATAAACATGAACTGTGTACGTTATGTAACGATTGAAGGGCTTATTATCATTATCAATTTGGTTCAAAGTACCGTCTCCATCTACGTATATTCAAAGCCATTAATTATAAAGTTCCAATTAAAACGCATCGATGTTCTCTTCCAGTGATGACTCGTCTGATGCAATATGCTGTTATTTTTATTGATTTCTGTTTTGGGGAATACAATGAAGACATGGCAGGAATATGTGTAATCAGGTTTTAGTGTGAAAAATTCCTGATATATCGGTTAGTAACTTTTACATTCCGCTAAATCTTACTAAACTAATTCCTATGAACTCATTTTACTGACTGAGTTTCCTAACTGTGCCTTTTCTACAGCTCTATTAAAGGTTGGTTACAGATGTCCGTGGGCGGTAGTGGCCACTCGTGACTGCCGCCAGCTCGCTTGTTACTCACCTCACATAAAAAAACTAGAGGCTTTACATAGACGAAAAATAATATTTATTGATAGTTTGGCGAATGGTAAATAGAAACTTTCACAGAGACAAAATTCGAAGGATGACGAACAGTGATTGAAATGATTCGTGTAACTCGATACTTTCTCAGAGAAACTTGGTTGATCAATCATTTACGAAGATTTTGCCGTTTCGCTTGGTTTGATTAGCAAGTTCTTAAAATCCATGCGGAATCTGTATTTCTTTTGAGTCACAGATAACGAATCACATATGTTTTTATATATGTATAAAAAATAATTACATGTAGCCTTGAAGTTGGCGAGTATTGCAAGTTTCTCATATAATAATTAATTGATACAACAGTTATGTATACATACATATGTACATATACTACACATGCAGATTGTAGTAATATATATGAGTTACATTAATCGTGCTGGTGGTTTTTAAAGGCTCGTAAATAAAACGACAAAGGAGGATACAAATCATAAAACATTCGGCGAACTTATTAAGTAAGCCGCCAACAAACAATGGACCGGGCTATTGGCGATCTCCCCCCCACCCTCTGCACCCCACCGTATATCCACCCCATAGATAGAGCTATTGGAAAAAGCCCGTGGACAAAAATACATCAATTAACGCGGTAAAGAGTTAAAATGGATGACGGTAGATACGACGCATTTTCAATGGGTGTCTTTTCGGGTTTGTTTTCCATTTCTAATACGTAGAGTTCGATTCATAAGCGAACAAGCATATCTTAATGCAATAAAGATAGAACGAATACTAAGTTTACTTTAGATATTAAGTTTACTTGAATAACAAAAAATAAATGAATACGTTGTAGGAAGTAAGTTGTATGTGTTGTAACTGTGAGATGATTGATGTAAATAAGTGCATCAAAATAATTTACAATTTTCAGCTAGCTTTAGTTACTAACAATTTACTAATAGTAAAGAAAAAGGTAATTTTGTCTTTAAATTTACTTATTAAAATCGTGGCATAATTATTTCAACTTTTAATTGCTGTTAATGCCATAATTGTGTTGTTCCATAAGAAATGGAACAATATAATGGTGTACGCTCCAGGTCTACGTTATTTACGAACATTTTTGTATGAAAAACACGAATTTTATACAAGTAAGAAGGTATTTTTCAACTTAATCTATAAAACTATATAGCAATTTGCACAAAACATCACGTCGGTGGTGTTGTACAAAATTGCGAGCACACGAAAATGGCTGCTTTCTTTAATCAAAAAACAATATTTATTAGGTACCTTCGCAGGTTATTGCAACAAATGCGAATCGTAAAGATGCAAGCATCGTGATTTGAACCATCGTAACTTCGAGTTCGCGATGTTGCTCTATATACATTTCCTAACAAACCGCGCAACTTTATCACGAAAATGCCTTGCTAAAGTTTAGCAGAAATTGATCTGTACAATTGCTTCCATTATTACTGCCGATGTACTGAATTCCAATAATAAATTCCTACTGATTGGTATTATACGCAGATGTGTCCAAAACGTTCAAATACGTTAAATAGGCTGAATCCGGACTGAAATTGCTAAACTGTATATTATCACTATTAGACAGCAGTGTAATTGAATTGAAATGTTAAAATTACAAATGAAAAGTTGGTGGTCAGCGTTACAAATCATATTTTCAACTTGTGAAACATTAATTGGAGCGACACAAAGTAACTACACTAATGCTACGATAAATCATTGCGCGTGGAGAATTTGCTCGCGCGCAACTCATAACGTGGAGCCGCTCTAGTTAATTAATTTATCTGCAAGCCACCGTCACACATAAAAATACATCACCGTAAATCTTTTTAATGCGGTTGGATATCTTGCACTTGGCGTTGGAACAAACCATTCGAACGGAAAGGACGAGAGCGGATCCAATCTAACAAAATAGCGGCAATTACAATCCCAAACTAGACGCTATAGCCCGTAATGGCCGTCCTTCGACAACACATAAATAGAAGAACACCGTACTCCGCCAATAATAGTCCAAATATCGTTCAATAATGGTACAAAAGCGGACAAGTGTGGGGCAAACAATAATGGTCGAAAGCGGTCAGACACGTACGAAGTCGCAGAATTAATCAGTTAGTCACACTTGCGGCGAAGTAAGGAAGAGTCGATTAGGAGGGTACCTTGAGGATTATTGAGACATCGACGCATGCCAGCTGCGGTCGAAGTTGCCGATATTGCCGGCGCGGACAGCCCCAACTTGTTACCAAGAATTCTCTCCGCCTCCAACTCTGTCGTTCGATCATACTTATTGGAAAAAGGGCTCTTATTTTAGATGACTGTTTCTATGTCATGTACAGAATAATAGAACGACACATTACGTCTCATAATCTTGTTATGACATATACAAAAGCTTTTGTAACAAACATTTTTATATAAATCTTATATCACACAAACGAACACTTTCAGAGAGCTGCAGAAGTACGCGTGAATAACAAAAACAAATTCTCTTAATACATCGCTATGTAGGTCAGTTTCAAATTTGCACATACATACGTGCATTTTGTAATCATTCAAATGAAATCTACCTAAATGTAAAAAATAAACAAGATTCGATTACCGCGGCACGCTAATCATATTTAACTAGCACTACAGTTACGTGCGCAGCATTTAAAAAAAATGCATAATTAAATTTCGCATACAAACAAGAGTTTAATTGATAGTTCGTTATATTCCGCTATTTAGTTATAAGCCGAAGCGAGCTCTGAATACGAGGGCCGAACTGAGAGGACTTTGCGTGCCCGGGAAATGTTCGGTTATTGAAAACGATCTAATCATACTCATATATTTATTTTCACCATTTATAGCAAATTAATTTACTATTCTTTACATTAATTAATATGGTACTTTAATTACTACAGCATTACGGGATAGCATTTAAAATGAATTCAGAAATAATAATATTTGTTTAAACACTAAACAAAATAAGTATCCAAAATCGGAAGATGTTATGTAGAAGAAATAAAAGTGCCTACTTAAAAAAGTAAAACGAAATGTCATGAAGGCTAAAATAAAATTGCAATTTAGTTTCCAAGGTTGCAGTGTGTATACACGGTATGTATTTACGGGTGTGTTATTAACATTGTTATTTTATATTTCGGTACGCGTGTTGTTTTCGGATACTGCGGCTGTCAATCACGCGACGTTGATTGGATTGCGATATTGGCACCGGCGCTCACGTCACTCCGCCTGCAATCCGGAAACTCAAACAAATTCACATGCACCGCTTGGAACTATTGGTTCCACGGTAACAACGGTTTTGGACATTTTCACTTGCATCATAATAAAATATCAATTAAGCAGCATTCTTGACACCGTTTCATTTTACGCATGCCTTTTAATTAAATATTATAGACAAACCGACTTTTTCCTTTATGTAATTTTGTATAAAAATAAATTTTTAATTGATTTTCTTTTTAGTAACATGGATACCGAGCTAGCGATATAATGTTAACTAAACAATAATTATTATCATCGGATCGATAAGATTTGTTTGAACGCTTCGCTATAGGCTGTACAGTCACGTGCAAGTATTGTCAATATTGCAACGCAATCACAGCCGCGTGACAAACATTCACCGTTTATACATACAACGGAGTATCGAAACGATAAATACCTTTGAAAACACAAGTACAGCGATATCATACTAGTCGCAGTTTTACAAAATATTACGCAAGTTTCGTGACGTTTTGTGAGCTCTATTTTGTTTGAATGTTATGACTGAAAATAGATTCACTGTGAATCGCTAGCGGAATGGATACTAAAAGATTTATAATATCTACGTAATATCTTGATACTATTTCACACATGGCCATCCCATGTGATGTGAATATCTTCTGAACATGACTTAATTTAAAGCCTTGCGTAGCTATGTGAATGCGGGTGCTTAAAGTAGACATAAGGCCCTGTTTAGTTGAACTGCTTACAAAAGTTCTGCAGCCATCAAATATTTGTACAAAAGGTACACGGTGTATGTGCAAATTAGGAAATCCAATGTGATGAACATGTATGTTTCTGGTTCTTTTCTGTTGAAACGAATCAGTTTTAATTAGTTTATTTGTAGTTGGCAAGGACGATGTCCTTTAGTGGAAATATTTAAAACTGTTCGGTTGAATCGTTAAAGGCCTCTGCAATCTGAAATATTAAATGGGTAATGCAAGCGTCAGAAATTATCAACCGGGGGCAGCAAGCCAATTTGTACAACACTTTTTGTTTTTTTTTCGAGAGTATAATAAGCATTCGTGTCCATTATTATCATTATACTCTATACTATATATAGTCATTGCTTAAAGAGCGCGTTGGGGATGAGGGGTTACTGAGGGGTGACACGTGTCCTGGACTACTGCATTAATAATGCTAAAATTTAATTATTCTATAAACAACATAAAAATAGAAAATGATTTTCTTGGATTCTTTTGTAAGCGTGATACCTTATTAACATTTAGACAAAGTTGTTAGATACTCTCACAACGTTACCGTAGTATTTTCATAATTTGCCGCTATTTCAACTTACTGCTAAGGACACCACTCGCCTAAATAAGCGCAATTAACACCTTAAATAGACATAAAAGGGTTCTTTATTTATTAATAAAGATAGGTTTTTGTAACGTTTTTTGTAATACATTTTTCTTTCACTTGATATACATTTACAAAATCAAAAAAAAGTAGGTATCTACAAGATATTATAGACATACCCGTATATAATGCTAGTTAAATTTACATTGAAAAATTTTTCAGCAGTTCAGACTCGGTTACAATTACAGATGTATTATTTATTTATCGGGCCGCAACACGAGGTTCTCGTCCGGGAAAGGAATTGATTTGTGCATAATTTAGCAGCGAAAACACCTCCCTGGGACCCAGCCTTGTGATAAAAGAAAACATTCGTCTGTATTTTACTACTTGCGCCTGAATAAATGAATGCATCTTTTATGTTCATAAATGTTAGCGTTTCCCTGCGCGTAATCCAGAATTAAACTTTTCCAATCTCACCTTTCCACAGTTTTCATTCCGAAATAATGAACAGTTGATTCTCTTTGACAGTCCGCGTCTAATATTTTATTCAAAGGCAAGTTCGTTAACATAATAATTAAATGCGCTTTATGAATATCAAGTCTTAACCGAAGTCTCGTAAATAACATAACTTTTGCTAGTATTCCGCTCGATACACATTTCGCATATTAATTAGTTATTCCTCCAAAGGCGAACCATCTCGACAAAATGTAGATAAATATTCCAAAACGACAACATTTAATTAATTTAATCACATCCACAGAATAAGTTTTGATACACTTCGGCCAGCCGAATTTGAAGTTTAATTTATTAACTTTAGTTTATAATTTACTTTCTAAAGTTGTAGTTGTTGGGACATTTTCGACGAATAAATATTTGCTCTTAATAATAGAGCAGACCCTTATACAAATGACACATTTGTTACGTGCGCGAAATTTTGTTTTAGGTTACGCAAAATCCACTTATAACTAGGATTGATTGGGCAGTACTGTGTAGTACGGTACCCTTTGTTGTCGGAGGCGGGCTGAGTCAGATTCTTGTACGTAATTAACCGTTGCTATAAATTAGAGTAGAACGGGCGAGCGGCGGTGTCCGGCGGGCAGCGAGGCGGACTCATTGGGCATGCGACGCACGGCCCGGGCGCCCCAAGGATGCGGCATCCAAACATTGTCACTGCACCGCAACTCCAGCTGTGTTCGCTAGTTAGTGCCCACACGACACGCTATGCGTTGAAATATCGCTGCCGTAGCGTCGCGGAGCTCGACACTTCGTCGATAAACGGCGGGAATTGCCAGCTTAGCTCCAAGACGACGACGGTATCGAATTCATTATATCTGATGTCGGGTAAACAAGGTTGCGCCCTTCATATACAATGAAATTCTGTACCTTGTTATATTTTACTGTTTATTCTAGCGATTTTTGTTTGATTTAGCTTTAACGAAATAATGACAAAAGAAGTATGGGGGCGTATAATATTCGTATATACAAGTATCATACATAATATATGACAGAGACTTGTATAGAGTTGTGTAATTTAATGAAATAAATGTTAACCATTTTCCTTAGATAGCAATTTTAAATAAAATAAAACGAAATGCGACTGGAAACAGTAAAATGGTTGTTATGTAACGCACTGCTTACTTTGCATTATAAAGTGAAAATGTGCAAAGCTAATTTCAAAAGTGTGGATATGCCGGCGTACCTAATACATGTCAAACGCTCGTAGTACGTCCAGTAGCTTCAGGTAATCGCTTCGCGCTCACGTATCTGATGGAGTTTCCAAGCTTCCAAACTAGTTGCCTGTTGTCGGAAACTTCCGACGCTCAGTGCAAGGTGCATGTTCCGACTTGTTCCGATAAGGAGCTGGATTCGCTTCTAAATCCTAACAGGCGCTTCTGTCTCGGTTAGCAAAATGCTCGTGTATTTCGTAGGCAATTAAAAGTTCGTCCGCTGAACACTTGGAGATTTTATATTTTCGGTATCAACTCGCCAACTCGGAAGTTTTGTTGAAGTGGGCATAACATGCTCGCGGCTCTGTGAAGAAAGCGATTACGCGGATACCGCACATGATGACAACTCGTATTATTAGTACAATTTATACAATTGGTGACCTTTATACGGTTTTCTATTAGATGCTCGCTTATTACATTGATTTAAATATGTAATGTGATTTCAAAATAGTTATTTTTGTAAAAAATATTGTCGTCATTTAAATAAAGGCCCCGACTCGCATACAAAATAGTTGTGGGGTGTAGGAACGCGCAAGAAATGGCGCGACACGAAGTTCGCACACCCCGAGCGTCGCTGAAGCTATGAGACTTATGAGGATTACAAGAAAATGCGTATTCGATGACATTTTTGGGGGCCGTATAAAAAGATGAAATATAAGGAATTCTAAACGTGACTCGAATATCGAGCACGGCGCCACCTATTACCGGTCTATGCGCGTTCTTTTCGCGGTCGGGCGGACGAGCGGCGATGAAACCAAGCGTGACGTTCCATTCCTGATATAAAAATGTAAGTATGAAAAAGCTTTGTTAAACGCGCCTTGGCTTCGGCGAAGTGGCAAAGTTTCAAGTGGAAAACTTTTCATGGAAAAATCTTGGCGGAAAACGATTAAATTTTAAGGATATTTGTACTGTTAAAAGTGCTGCCATGGACAGAATGTCTTTTATAAGGAGGTAATTAACTGAAGCCGAGAACCCGATACGACTTTTCCCAGCGAAAGAAAACTTGTTTTTTTTTTAAATTTATGATCGTGATCGCGTTAGACGTCTCCCGTTATTGTGGTACAGAATACTGAGCAGCTAATAAAGTTAATATAATCATCTTAGCATCGTTTGTTTTCATTTGAATATTATTTTTAAGTAAAATTAATATGAACTCTGATAGTTGATAGTCTATTTAGAATTTGACTAGGGAAGTTTCTGTATTGATTTCTTCCGCTAGGCCGCAATGCTTGATCTTTTCTGTCCTGGTTATAAAGTAGTACCTAAGCGTTTTACATTAATCTTCAGTCAATTGTCACCTTTAAGTTATACTTTTTGTCTTCTTAGGTACACGGATGCTGGTACGACATTTCCACTTTTCCCCCATCTACAACATAAAAACATTTTTTGTTCCTAGTTTATAAAATATATTAACGTATAACAATTACTGCCCAGATTGTATGCTGCATTCAAAATCCATAGGTATACTGAAATTGCATATTGTACGGGTCTGTACTGTAAGAAAACACAGAGTTGGTTAGGTAAATGTATCAGACGTCATAAATATTTTATTTACTTTGTATTTTTATTGATTACATTATTTATTATTACATTACATTACTTTAATTAAATAATAAAAATATATTGAGATAGCACGTGGGCGTCCAGAGCTTTTGATGTGAAGAGATCGCTGCAGCGTATAATTTGAGGCAGCAACATTTTTTCTGTTCTACTGCTTGAAACCGGTCTCTTCCCTCAACTGTGGTAATCCTAGATGCTTTTGATATCTACTCCAGTGGAAATTGAGGGAGAACTAGAAAAGAGTAAACCCAAAACCCGCAGCTATTTACATGTAGTTTTAATTCAAACTAGCTTAATTCAGCCCTTTTTAACATTTTGTGCCACACAATACTAAGTACTGACTGAACATACTTGTTAGCGTAAATATCATCAACTATTCTGAAATACAATCCTTACTTAATTCACAATTAGTTACGATGGCGGCACATTTCATTGCTGTTAAGCTAGCGGCGGTACAAGTAGATTATATTATGGAGATAATTAAATTTGTAGAAATGGTGGACAGTACAAGACGCAGGCGGAATTCCAGAGCAGGCATTGGAGATTTCATTTTGTCGCGCGGATCTTCGCTCTGGTACGTGACTTTAAAATGGTTTTAGTATTGGTGTGTTCGATCAATCGATTTTATTTGCTGTTCCGATGTTGTGTCAGCCTACAGGCGCATTAAATTCAACAAAATTGCAAATTATTCACGTATTTTACAACTAAAGATTTAAATATCACTCACTATAACGATAGGGTGAAGAAACAACACAGAACTTCTGTATTGTATTGACTCATCTTCAGAGCAAAGATCTTTCGTTATGATGTTTTCATTAAAGCGATAATCTATAATATGTCCAAAGTACTTTTTATGGAAAACTTGCGTAGTGTGATTACTGTTGTCTTGTGTAATTAGCGTTTTATGTTATGAACAGGACTACAAACGGAGGAAGAAATGATGATATAGCATTATTATTTTACAGTTTTCCTTGTTCATAGTGTTTATCACGGGTAAGGTAAGCAACATAAAAAAACCGGAGCGCGCCGAACAATGAAACGAAACCATTCGAGAATGTAAATGTGAAGATTTTTAATCAGATATCTCGACCGGGATCAGGCATACAATGTAAGACAAGATTCTTACGGAAAGATAAAGAGAAATATCGTGCCTTTTAACAACGTATCCCGAAAACATTTAAGTGCGCTGTATCCTGACCCTCACAGGGACCGTTTTTGGTAAATTATTCAGCAGAGCCGATGTAATTGTTGCGAATTGATCTTTGCATAATTTAATGATTGTGTTCTGTATACGAGCGGACTATACATAATGAAGAGACAGAGACCAAGTTTTAGAATTCAACGAAAGAAGCCGGAACTACGCGTAACTGTAATTAAGTACCTGTTGACGTAATTGACGCCTTCTTAATTGAAAACAATATTCTACTTACTTGTATCTACAATAAATTGTCATCATTTATTTTTTTATCTAAGTATATTATGAAAAACATATTGTGTAAAGTTTGTACAATATGTATAATTTAGAAATACACACACACGCACACACAGGAAAATTATGAATGCGAACATATCAATTTGAGAATTTGAAAACTTTAGATATAGATTCGTGCATCCTATAAACATAAATACCTTTTCATACATTGACCTATGGGTCCCAATGCGATTTGCAACCAAAATAAATCAACCGAAAACAGAGACCTGTCCAGATTACGGGTATCTTTTAACATAGTACATTCTGTGTAGCAAAATCGACTGAGGCAATGGCGATTAGACAGCAGAATCAACGCTGAGTGAAGCTTTGAAATAGAGAAGAGAATAAAATCGGTTCAGGTATCAGAATTCAGCGCACGTTCCTCACGGCGCGGCCAGTGCAGTGCGCCTAGCCGGATCGGGTCGCGGATTTAACGGTACCTAAGAAAGCCAAAAAATGCTACCCCTCTAGCGCATTTGCTGTCATAACGAGACGGTTTTAGGCCATAGTCTATCGCGCTGGCGTAGTGCGGAGAAGCATGCTTTACACACTACAGAAAATATTATACATTTTATAACATCTCTAAGGTGTACAGGTTGCCTCATGACCTTTTCCTTCAACAGTATAAGCGTGTGATAGTTACATTTTTAAGTTATAAAACGCAGGCAACTTTGTAAAGTCAGAAGTGCATGTCACAATTTGAATCCAGACCACCGGAGTGGAGACTGAATTTCAAAGCACTAAGCTATCGAGAGGCAAGTGAAATAGGCACTTATCATACAATATAGCTACACTCATATTACAAAGGGAGGGTTTGGGCGTTTCCGCAAGGTAATCTCCAGGTCAGCATATATTTGATTTTTTTTAGTATCTGAAAACTTTATTATTCACAATAGACATACGGTCCATATTGTATTCAATATGTATTCATGTAATTTTAGATAAAGTAGCCAAAGTTATGCTGACATTCGTCAACTAAGTAGGAAAAGTGCCTCTCAAAGGCTCACACTGCACTCCTTTTGTTAATAGTTAAGGTTGCGCGAAAATTATGGATACTGGTAACTGAATTGTTCCAACTGAAAATCATATATTGCGCGTACCCGTACGTTATTACAGCAAAAATTTATGTTTAAAATATTGAACCAAAATAATAAATTATTCGCAAACCTTTATTAAATGGATATGGTGCTAATTTATTATCTAAATAAATATGTTTATTATTTTAAGTATGCAGTTTGGAACATATTCGCTGTTTATAAAAACAATTTAAATTAATATCTTAGTATTTTCGCAAAAATAATTCATGTTCGAAATTTGAAAAATGAAAACTTTCGGGCGTCGAAGTATAAAATTTAAGTATGGATGGCGGGAAATATACGAATAGGTTTAGACCTGATTTTATAAGTATTGTACCTATTTGATTAAATTCATGGGACTGCACGGACCGTGAAATAGAAACCTAGTAAAATAAAAAAAAGCCTTTTAAAACGTACGTTTTCGGTAGCGAAATAGACTTTAGCGAAGGCTATTATTAGAAAGCAATATAAAGACTGAGAGAAGCAAAAATAAAATTCTTCCAGGTATTGGGATGCAGCGCACGTCCCGTTCGGAGCGAGGCCACTGCAGTGCGTCTACCGGACTGACTCGCGAAGAAACGCCTGCACGAAAACGAAAAGATGCCTGTTATCTTTTTTTCGCTACAACCGAAAAATACTGCTACGAAATTCAAGAACTCGAGTCACTTATCTGAAGCGGAAGCTAGTCGTTCACTTTTCTGCTTGCATATAAATTCTTCACGGTTAACCTGGCTTAGCATTACAGAAAACTAGATTCAATTTATGAAAAGTATTCATGTGTAAAATTGAGTTACGACCAATGCATTTTATAGTCGAATCGTGGCCCGAGGAGGCTAAAATCAAACAGTGGGGGTATAAAGATGCCGCGCACGTATGGCACGATGCGCGGCCGCCCAGTGACCGACGTCTAAGCAATTAATGATACGTAACCCAAATCCGGTCGAAAATCACTCAATCGTATTTTCTGATTACCTAGTTGACAGTAAAAGGGAAAACCAGAGCTCATAAAATGTTTAACCGAAATCACATAAACATTATTGTATGTTTATAAAACTGTTCATCTTTGAATGAATAAACGCGACGTTGAAAGAACTTCTCCAAACCTCATAATGATTGTGAAAGATTTTATTTCGATATATTATAAGTCAAGAATGAGCAAAAACTGCGACGTCTGTAAGTGTATGGAAACAAGTTCGACTGTCTAGGTGAATTTCAGTTTTCAGGTTGCTTATCTAAGAGTTAGGGTGTAACGAAGCATGCGGGTGTCACGACAACAAGGCGCTGGTGCAGCAGACTAACTTGCAAGACGAAACTTCAACATTGAACAAAAGCTCGCACGCCGCGTCTTACATACGTGATTGGGTGTCGTTTTTGATCATTTTAGTGTACATTTTTGTATCACGTTATATATGTACTCGTATATGTTTACTAATATGTTTATAGATATTTATACAATACTAAAACACAAACTTTTTTTAACATTTTTATCTATCTTTCTTTATATTTGTTACTACTATACTAATCTCGAGAGCCGCACCTGCCCTCACACATTTGTACTCGTATGTTATGATCTTCAAATCCATTGTTATAGTCTGTTTTCGCCTGATTTCTTTCAAACCTACCTAATCGTATAAAAACGCTTACTGTACGTCTACTATGTAATAAAAATTAAACTTAGGTACTAAGCTTTTACTCGGCTCGCGGCCAAAAGAATCTGACATTGCAACTTCTAGATTTTTCGCTAAGTGCTTGCTAACCTTGGCAATGACTAAACTTTTTGTGTTAGCCTTTTGATGAAGTTCAACTCGAAACTATCATTAACTGTAGACATTGCTTCTAACCAAATTTATTTTTCTAGCCACACTTTTTTCACTTAAAAAAAATGGCACAGATTTTATTTACGGCCTGGAAATTTTTTTGAAGTATTGAAATTTGTATAATTATTTCAGATACGAATACAACATAAGTGGCATGTTGGTATATGTATGAATTTAATAAAACAATATCAAAAGTTAACTAATAAATAATAATAAAATAAATTTATTGTTCAAAATTCATGTCTAGCTTTGGTAGGTTAGGTTTGCGACGATAATTTTGTAATATGTCTTCGAAGTATTAATAATACAAGAATTTTAGAAAGTACATTATCAGAGCTTATGAGAATTTTATGAATGAACGGACTTTTTGTAAACCCGCTCCAGATGTCAATCGCAAAGTCGATTCTCCGCAAGGTAGACAACTAAATGACAATGTTTAGACATGTCTGGATTTGAGCTGTTGACTGTAAAATGTATCAAAGTAGTGTTTTACATTTGACAATATAGTACAAGCGATGATATTTCACTGTTGAACCATCTTTTTCATTAGGAACAAAACCAAATTGAACTATCTCCAAACGTATTTGTCGAACAATATAATAGTGAAATGTAATTTGTGCTGAATTCATCGCGTTTAACGTCTGGCTAAAGACCATTAACAATAAATCGTGCTGTTTGTTGCCCCTCCCTCCTAGTTACTCCACACCCGGCTGACGTTAATCAGCTTCCTACTGCTCGACTAGTATGCCTAAGGGAGCTACATACAAAACGAGCGCAAAATAGCGAAAATCTTTTTAAGCACAGGTTACCGGACAGTGAGTGTGCGTTCATTTAAAGAAAATAAGTTTCACAATTAATAATATGACAGGTAAAGAATCGTTATAAGCGTAAGGTGAAAATTTTAACTTTATCATCATATTTTACCAAACTAAGTAATGTTGACATTTTAGGTGTTGCAAGTACCCGTACATAACGGTAAGCACTGGCCGCCAGGATTCTTAAATATACTTTATTTAAAAATAAATGAGATTATTTTTAAATAAAGTACATTTTTACTTCAATTTATTTTCGTGGTAGTTTTAACTCATCCAGTGTGAACTATACCTAAGTCTGCCTAGATACATTCTACTTCTTTTGTTTCTCCTCTATTCGGGTCAACGGGCGTACAATCGCTTCTATTTACTATAAAATACGGTCGTGGTCGTTATTAGATTTCCCTTGCAAGATATTCTGAAAACGTTCCTCAGTTTAATTCCGTTTTATTGTAAAATTATTATTTGCAACCTCGGCCTTGACTTTTTATAT
>DWUN01000168.1:0-28382 GCA_018249975.1 Passova gellias
CTCTCCTTACATAAAAAAAAACATATTCAGTGATTGTTATATGTAAGTATTTCATTTGAATTTTGGTATTAAGTATTAAACAAAAGAAAGCCGTTGTCTTGTTTTTTTTTGCGACAGAAATAAAATCAATAGTCATGACCATAAATAAGGGAAATGTATAATTTGTTTACGAATACACTGATAGCTTAGTAATTCAGATTTCAGTTTCGTAGGAGGATCTGGGGTTCTAATCCGTCTGACTTAAAAAGTTACGTGAGTTCTTAATATATATGTATAAAACATCACTTTCTACAACAATGCAGGAAAACATCACGACAAGGAAAACGTACATAGATTACATTTCTCTATAATATTCCAATGGCCACTTTATCCGTTGATTACAACATTCTGACTGAGGAAAAACATTTTTGTGTCAATAGCGTGAACGTTTCTGTTTCAAATTACTTGAAATACATACATAGATATAATACAATAAATTAGTCAAGAAATTTACTGTAGATATTAAATTTGCCGTCATCACTAAGACGCTATGGGATGGCACGTCTCGAAGGCAGCTACATTTATATTTGATGTTATGAATATTGGATCCAGACGTCTTTTGACCTGCTCGACCTCGTAACGGCTAAGGGCTTTCGCGGTCTCTGGTTACGTCTTTAACATGTTTAAGAACAAACAGTAACAATCCAACAACACTGGTCTTGTCGCAACTTAATTATAGTAATACGGTAATGTCAGATTGTGTACAAATATGGAACAATAGGATTACTTGCAGTTTACCGATCTTCGTAATTCTACGCAAGGTGAAATTTCACTAAGCAAACGACAAATTTAGGTAACACTGATGTTATTGCCATTAGGCCTCGAGGTTGCCCTTTGTATCTTGTCTTTGGGTTATACATAGGAACACTAACTTTTGTTGCACAAACAAATAGGCACTATGATAGGATAGGATCATAGGATCAATTATTAACGAAATTACATAATACTAAGGGAACGTTCTCTTCTAAGAATATTTTCTGGTCAGACCCTTAAAAGCGTTTGGAAATAGATGCGTACTTAGCACTTTTACTTGAGATCAGAGAACTGTAAAAATCTTTCGTTGTTTTTAACACAAATAATACATTATGCAGTAGATTCACTGTTTCGTTATTTATTCAAATGAAAAGACAAATATGTACTTAAACGTACACTGCATTACGATTTATATTGAATGTCATCCGAAGCTCTGTCCGGCAGCAGGTACATAGCGGTTTAAAGATACTTTTTTAATAAATCCAAATGAGTCCTCTGAATTTTGCATAATGAGCGAACGTGTATACAATTAGACAATCAGACGAAAAGGTCACTTTCAATTGTCTTACGTCTGTATCATTAGCGTGACCGAGTCCGCGCAAGAGGGCCTTTAATGGACGAGCCTGTATAGCGAAAGAAGTTTGTCAGGACCGGATCCGGGCGTAATCGTTAGTCTCTGTCTACCCCTAGTGGAAATATGCGTGGCCGTTCTAGACGGATAAAAATACTAGAAGATCGTCGATAAAACGGTTATCCTCTAGCTATCTCTTCAATTACCGCGAGCACGGCAGCATACTGAGATAAGAATATTGCAATAAAAAGAAATGTCATTAAATATTTACGACCCGTAAGGATTTTTCACAGACTGGATTTTAATAATGCAGATAGCGTCACGTAGACAGCAACGTTTGGCGATCATTTTTGCTTGCGCTAGCGTATTCGATGTTGAAGTTTCTTCGGTAATGGCATCAAACGGCCATTGAACTTTGAAATTTACCGAAGTCATTTAGTGTTACGTCGCTACCTTTAAGAACCGTGTTTCTTCGAGAACTTCACCGTATAGGCGAAGGTGTTTTTTGAAAAAATCACTCTCTTCCCTTCTCTCTCATACTGCACCCGGAACTTTCCATTATATTAAGGTCTTCAGTAGATTAGGATCGCAAAGGTATTCTGGCAATTCCCCACGAGCTACTTGGCACCTTGCCATCGGGTAGTCGATTCGCGACTTGGTCGATTTTTCTTCTGTATTTTCAGTAACATTGTACACATCGGCATTTTTATCTCCACCGCGGAGGTAAACTTGGTAAAAAAAATTAAAATGTCGAAACTACTCGCCTTGCGGTAGGTCGAGTAATGTCAGATTCTCGTACAATAAAACTTCGTCGACAAGCTCCCAATCTGCACTGGGGTTGCGTGGTGGAGCATGCTTTAGATCTCTTGTCATTACGCCAGAAAACATTATGCAGTAGTGTGACTTCTTTACGCAAACTTTCACATTCTAAGATGTATAATAATTTCAGTCCATCATCAGCCCGTGCTATTTCTTTGCAGGAGATAGCCCTTCTTCAAGGCATTCCGACACATACTGTCTTCAACCCTCCGCATCCAACGGCTCCCAATCATTTTGTTTATAATAATTTGATGTAACTTAATTGCATAGGTACTTCTGTGAACTTGTTAGCCCACAGTAAAGTAAATTATTAATATAAGTATTTTGCAACTTTCAAAACTCCAGAAGCAACAGTCATCTCGAGAAAGCTAATATGTAGGATTTGATGAGAAGCGGAAAACAAAAAATAAAATGACGAGAACGAGCAGAACGTAGATTGCAATGTGGATCGGTGTTCTGCGTGGAAAGAAAAAGCGTTGTAGTCAATGACGAGAAACAATACAGCCTTTTACAAAGTGTAAGCCAGTTGAGAACGTGGTCAATCGGCGTTTAGCTGAACATCGCGCCGCTGGCAACGTGCCATGGAGTGGTCAATTTGCTTATTTGTCCAACTTTGTGGGCGCACTTGTGTTCACTTGCACGGTTTGTATTTCACTTTGTGGGTTACAGAATGCGTTGTTAAACTGCCGAGTACGTTGACTATTTGGTACATTTTGTACTGATTATATACTTTCCACAAAGTGTTCATGATGGCATCTTGGGATCTTTTCTGATAAAGTCGATATTTACAAGCATTTAATATACATGTTTAAGTACAAGTTTTTCTAAATTCAAGTTTTAATACTTCATTGTAGGTCAACAGAAGATGAAATAATGGTTGAAAAATAACAATTATTATCTACTACTGCCTCTAACCGGTTCCCACATGATTTGTGTTTGGCGCAAAATATTTTCAACGGCGACCGTCGCCTGCCATGGGCGACGGAGGTTCCCCAATGAAAGGTTGGGATGCCGCTGCCGTCCGGCCGTCCGTCCGTCCTTTCCTCGCACTACAGATCTATCGAGCGAATGGAATAGAATAAGCAGAAATCGGAGTCACACTATACGAAGGTCACGTCAAGAGCATTAGTTTAATATCTCAATTTACATTTCCGATCACAGTATTCAATTACAGTATAATAACCTTACCCTATCATTTGTAGCTTAGTTTCGAATATAGGTAAGGGGGAGTTAATTTTGCTTTGAATAGTATCGGCCGAAGCGTGGAGCCGCCGGTGCCAGGCCGCGGCGGCGCCAATCGAACAGATAAATAAATACCGTTCTAATCGCATTCGCGGAGTGATTGTTCCTTTGAACACGCACATCTATCGTTCGGCATACACACCCTCTATTATGATTGCAGTTAAAATTAAGCCTGTCAATTTCGGAAAGCCCTTTTAAGGTCGTCGCATACTGCGTCAACTCGGTTAAAAGTAGTGCATTGAACTGTTATCTTTATACATCTGCGGACCGTACTCTACCGTGCTGCTACGTCGACGACCGTTACCGCTTAACGTTCCCTCCGACGCACGGAATTAGACGTGGAATGCCACTAACGGTGACTCAGCTAAGTGCCGACCGGGTGTAGCTTCACTTTACAGATTTAGTGTACGACGACCTTAAAGAACTACATTAACATATAAGATCTATATATAAACAGAAAATAGAATAAAGGCATACGGTTAGCAGCAAATTAAAAACTCAACATTCTAAACGCAATCAACCTCCCTTGAACTGCCAAGTAAGTGGACTAAGGTACCTATCTGATATTAAGAGCGGCGGTTCAAAGGGTCCGAAGGAATTTAGGTGCGCTCGGTACGGAATGAGGGAAAATCGGGGAGACCGGATTGTTTTAATTCGAACAAGAAGCAACGGAAAATATCGCGAGGAATCCCAAACAGTGGAGACCGAAATCTGTATTCCTCTCTATTGACTATTATTTTTTATCTTCATAGAAAACAATGTATTATGCAAAAATAACTGTTTGATATGATCAGCATAAAAGCGTACGGCGCATAACCACCTCTGGAAGCTTTCATATTCGCATTGAATAAATCAAACGGCACCTAGAATACTAAGAGCTAATGAGAGTGTCAGTATTTCAGTTACTGCTACATGCGTGTGAGCGAGTTGAACGACCGCTTCCAACTGTAACTGTAAGTCAGTGATCGGTGGAATATATTCATCCCCTAAATCTCTAATTCATCCCTAACGTTGTCCCAAATGTGAAACGAGTAACAATATCGACTGTCGGTGTAATGAAATAATTACATTAACCGGTCGAATAGGGCGTATTCCGGATATTAATGGACATTAAGGGCCTTTCGTACATTTATTTGATTTAATACAGATTAACTAAACAGCGCCTCTCGCGGCGGTCCGGCGAAACGGGAATATTAAAATAATAATATTAATGACGAGCACTCCTTCCGTGCTTCTTAATCAATGTCAAGATGTTTTATAACCGGCGAATTGAGCCTTAAATTTGAACGCGGAAGCTTTTAGAGATTTACTTTGAATAGGCTATTAAATATCGATTATTTTAAATGAATCGTAATTAAAATCGTTGTTATTTATTTAATATTAGATTGTTGGGCAAAAGTCAATCGGGAAATGTAATGGCCCAAAAGAATATTTTCTAAAGGAGTTTTTAAGAAATAGTAGAACAAGCTTCTGTTTCTGTCTAAAATGATGCTGACAATGAAGAATTAATGTTGAATATTTACTACAATACTGGAACGTTCTCGCAGAGAAGCTGCTCTGATTCCATCGTCGAATAGGAATACCTCATCGGTACACCTATTTCCTTCGAGCAGTTCTCATAATCTGAAGTTGTTAATCGAAAACAGACATTAGCAAAATACTTGTATGTGAGCTGATTCAGCTGAATTTGTCTTCTTGGTGAATTACAGGACTCTCATATGGGGATTATGGTAAATATAAGCATATCATGTGAATTGCTTCATATTTGGAATCTAGATAGTCCAACATAGGTTCCGAGGAGCGGTCGTATTAGGCATCATTAATATTTAAGCCGGTCACAAAGGACAGAGTTATCTCGCGCACTCCCCGGCGATTAGCGTAGCGCAAAAAATAAACATGACCTAGAATCTTCGACGCAAGTTTTTTAAACGGTTTGCACAAGCATGCGATTGATAAAGAAAAGTGAGGAAAAGAGGGAGCGTATAGCCTCTGAGTCCTTTAAGGGAGAGCGGGGTAGATCGTCAATAGCCCTAATGAGTCTCCTTACTGTACGAAATTGATGTATGGGCAATGGGCATGGGTTGTGTGGGAACTTTGAAAGTTTGGTATAGTACTTAGTTCCAGGTCACTGTTGTGCTTTTGTTTCTTGTGGTACCGATGTGTTCTCTCGGAGATCCCAGAGCCTCCTGATATGCGCTGAGTGTCCACCGAGAACGCTTTTAGTAGGTATAATCCTAAATAAACCTATCGATTTCCCCTAAAAATTGTTTCTATGTTGATCAGTATTATTGGTTTCTACTTATTGTCTTAATATCCTAGTTCCATTATTCTGGATTGCTTTGACATTGAACTATAACTTAACTTCACTGCCATTGCGTGTCCTGCCGTGTCATCGTCATATACAATGTCGTGTGACGTCACACCCGCAACATCGACGGCCGTGGCCTTAAACTCTTTCGCGGAGGGGACCCGCGTCCAACAATGGGACCGCAAAGGGTTCACGTTTCGAATGACATTGTGTGTTGAAATCGACCGAATGTCGAATAGAAAAATGTACGTGATTGCTTGTGAATTTGTAACGCATTTTATAAGCACATTGTACATCATTTATTATTGTTATCCTAAAAGAATAAATGATCTTCAAATGTAATATGAGCCGGTACTAACGGAAACGTGTTTATACACAATGACAACCTGACTTTACGAACGTCTTGTGTTCCATGTTAAATTACATTAAATCGATACTAATATTAATACTGGGAAAGCGCGTTTGTGTATTCTCTCAAGTGAAAACGGAGCAACGAATCGATGTAATTTTTGGAAGGAGCTAGTTGAATGCCTGTGTCACTTCCATATCCATACTTTTGACGTGATTCAGGAGCAATTGTTAAACGATAAAAATGATTGACAATGATGAACAACGCCACCGCAGCCAGTGTGAGTATTATGTCAATTGTTTTTCGACGCTCTCTTCCGAAACAGTCATAAAAGCGAGTTGACACGTTGTAAAGTATGTTAATTGTTGCTACAGCAACTAGGCATAGCGTATGGGTTCGCTCCATTTGGCATAACACGTATATAAATATGCGGGAGTTTGAAACTCGCACGTAACCATTGCCAACGGTCTGTCATTAGTTGATAGTTCGAGTGAAGTGCGGTCAGGCCGCGGGTCAGCGACCTTTATGGTGAAATTTGTAAATCTGTCTGTGCTTCGGAAAGGACGTACGGGTGTATTGGTTATAATGATTAGATGATTAGGTAATTGGTTGGAGGAATAAATCAGTAAGCTCTGATAGCTTTGTGGTTTGGCTTTCAGTCTCCCATTAAGGGGGCTTGGATTGGAAATCCTGGCACTTATGAAATTTACAAAATTACGTGCCAAAATAATTAAATGTCACACGTTATAACGATATAGGAAAACATCGTGAGGAAATCTGCACATCTCAAGTTTGTTATAGTGTTTTTAAGATATGTTAAGTCTACCAGTCTATTCTTGGCCAGAGTACTGGACTATGGCTTCAATTTTCTCATTATGTCAAGAGACTCGTGTAGAAGGGTTGAAAAAGTATCGGCTTTTTTGGGGTGAACATTTTTTTGAATCCTAAATACAATCGTATGTATTGTTGAATAAATGAATTTGTTATTAGTCGCGATCGGCGAATCGGACCGGCGGCTCCGTAGCTGAAATACAGTGGGCGCCTGCTGTGAATAATTCTAGACTAAGTGGATCCGTATTTCAGGCTGCGAGGCGCATTGTTAACAATTTGACGCGCCATCCCTCATTGTCAGCGAGGAGCGGGCGCTGAAATTTCAATTAATTCATTCAGATTAAATACAATGCTTGGACTAGAACGTGGCTGACGAAAACTGTGTATAAATAGTATTCGGAGGGCGGGTGCCAAAGGTTTGATGTTCCATACGAGGTAGGACCGGGATACTCAATATCTTTCGTAGAGCGTTCTATCTTTTTTATTTTTTTTTTAATATTGAATTTTTTTATATTAGCTTTCAGTTGGTAAAACTTTTGTATTGTTAACGCTTTGTCCCAAAAATGTATGAAGACGTACCAGTCTCCTTTGTTACGTATAAATTTGTTTGGTTATTTAAAAGTAGCTTAATGATTTAATACCAGCGACACAATGTCCAATGTTCAAATCCTTGGATCAAATAAGGTCAAGGGATTAGAAGACCATATTGGCCGTCCAGATACTGTTAAAATGTATATTTAATCACAATGATCCTCTAGTAATACGGATTTTGAACGGGGTGTATTTCACCAGTGTAATATTGAACATTGTACATGTTTGTTCTGTGTCTGGTTGTAATAAACATATCTATACAAGTAAGGTATAGTATGTATATATGTATGTATGTTTATGAGCTATGCGACTACCATAATAGGCATTTAATTGCCTAATTTGGAAACACATAGCCGTGTGTGGAATTGTTCTAACGAATATTATTTAATAATTACATTATTCTTACATTGTAAGTTCGATGGACTTAAAGATTGTCTACAGAGGGGCTGGCCAATCACTTGGAGCGTCTTTGATCTGTCATGTTGTATCACGCTTAGGAGGCCGCGTGTGGCACTTTACTGTGTCATTTCATATTAAAATATTGGCTGTGCATGCGGCTTTGTAACAGTAGATTACTTTTTTACATACAACAATCGCTTTACCTCGTTGCAGCCGCCTTCTATAGCACCCGCCGTGGAAGCTTTCTAGAGGCGTGACTTTTTCGCGACTCACGATATTCATTTTTTAAAAACACTTAAGTAAATAAATCCACCGATATGTCTACTTACGGTACTAAAAATTATGATTATTTTTGTTATTTCATATATTTATTAACATACATTTGTGATGAAAAAATATAAAAAGAGACATACAACGCGATTGTCGATCGATATAGGTGACGAGGGAAACCGAGACTATTCTGTTTCGACCAAATGTGATTGTGGTGATGAGAGTTGTCGAAATCGGTGCGTTTGTACTCGTTTGTATGAAAAAAGTGATGAATGTTGAAGAAGCACGGTAGGTTTGTACGGATAGAGACATTTGACACTCGGTGGTTTATGTCTACTCCGTTAGGGACCAATAATGTAGTACGTGTAGAAGGGACTAGTAATGTATTATATATAACAATCTTTATATGCTATTAGCGATGGTCTCGGCGGGCACTGCGTCGGAACTGTCAACGTCTTACCTTTTTATATAAACCGTTCCGAAGAGCGGCATAATTATGCCTGTTCGCAGCTTCAAGAACTCAACATCAATATAACACTCGTCTGTTCATTACGCACCCTAACGACAATAATTATCTAATGAGCGTGAAAGGATCTTCTGTCAAATGTAGAATTTTCATAACAGTCTATGTTATAAATGTATGCAGTGTATGAATATCAGCCGAATACAGGGCAAAATGGTGCTCACTTGCGAAGCTCTACAATGTTTTCTACATATCCTCGAGAATGTTGTGTGCTGTTTTGTAGTCATTGAATAGGCCGTGCCCAAGTTGGAGTTAGAAGGACGCGTGTGAGGTGTTCCTAGATCTTACTTTAAATATATATTTTGTTAATGTAGCATGCTTTCATTCTTTTCATTGTTCATTTCACGGAGCACTTTGCGAGAGGTTTCATCAATTTATTTCCATAACCACCACAATTCGAAGCCTGCAGTGCATTTTACGGTCCATTATTGTATGTTAATTAGTACTCGCGAGAAGCAGAAAACCACCGATAATTAATATGAGGTTTATTATAATTTAATATTCTATTATTCCAAACGTAATTAATCAATTCGCCGTATTAATTTGTTAAATTATTGCCTTGTACAAATTAAAATTTCGTTTTATAAAACTTCACGCGCCCAAAATTAGAGCTGTCTGTTCGAAAATTATATAACATCTTGACATTGATTAAGAAGCGTGGACGAAGTGCCGGTTATTAATATCGTTATTCTAATATTCCTGTTTCGCCGGAAAGCCGCGAGAGGCGCTGTTTAGTCACCTTAATATATAACATTTTGATGTATGTATGCGTATGGGTGTGTATGTTTGTGTGCCTTAACTGACTACCAAATTAGATGAAATTGTTCATGAAGTGTAGTGTTCGCCTCGTTGGCTTTTAGCCGTGGTTAGATCCGGTTTTCTAAACAATCAATAGGTTGTTCAAACGTTTCTTATGTATTTTTCGATTCCTTACATAAAAATATGATTTAACATTTTCAGATATCTCCTCGGGAGCGCAAGCGAAACTGCCGGTTACTACTAGTTATGTTAATATAAAATAAATGGATGAAGCGCTTTTTATGCCTTAATATTGAAGTGGCACTCCCATTTAAGTGGCGTCTATAATAATTATACTGCGCCGACTGTATCGCGTATGTTACCAAATATCTTGAATACCAGCTCACGTCGGGTAAAATGGATATCGAGTGTCCGAGATTCAGAATATACCATGAATCAGTGACGTCAACGTACGACGATAATTTAATGAAAATGGCCTTTGATCTTCGTAATAAGTTTAATTGTTCTGAAAACACATTGGGAATTCGAAAGAAATTACCTTCTAAACCTATTAAAATTTGGCCGCATCCACGGAAGCTTGAAACGCTAGATTGCGGTTTGTTAGCTTTATAAAGCCTTCTTTCCTTGAAACGTTCGGACACATATTTGAGGGACTTATTTAATTACCAAGAGATTTAATAGGCAGATAATCCACTTACAGTATTACGCACGGACTACGGTACAATTGAAGGAATTTTGATAACTCTAACTTGAGACTACTCCATGTAGAGCAACGGTAAGTATTATTATTTTGAAAATATGTTTGTCTGTTTATCCTTCTTTCACGTCAAAATGAATCAACGGATCAATTTTATGTGCTATTTTGGGATTGGGATTATCGTTCTGAAAATACACACAACTCATTTCACAAATACCTACATGCACATGCTCATCACACATATATACTCAACCTCCGGCTCACCAGTTACTGTAAGTAATTAATAAACCAGTACAATGTTAACTTTCAATCTATTTTATTAAATTCCTATGTATGTCCGAGTGTATAACAAATCTGATGTATGTTATCGTATCAGTCGGCAGCTGACCATTCATAAACTGACCCATTTCCTACATCTATAGCATGCAGGCGATCCGAAAATTGTGTATACAAAAGTGAGAGATGAAAAAACACGCTTGTTCCAGCAACATACTCGTATCTACGAGCCTTTGTTCTAAAACCATCGTTAGATCGTGTTTACAATGAAATATCAACGTCGCCCTATTTATTCATTTAGATGCCTATGTTTTATACAAAATATAAGTATATAATGTTGCGAGGCAAAAGGAGCGTGGCTGTATATTCGACTATTTTATATCCTAAGTTATTCTAAGTTACAGTATTGGGGTTTGAGGCAGTAACCTTGTATTATACACTGCGTTACATTTATAAACCAAAATGGCTTCCACCAACGAATTTGTTTGCGTTGTCTGGGATAAGAAGCACCCATTTTATACTTACATTTTAGTTTCTATAAAATCTAAACGCTTGCGGATTCGAAATAGCTATACCGCCATCTTGTTTCCCAACAGAAGACTATATATTTTTACACTGAATTATCAAAAAAAAACAGAATAACCATAAAGAAATCTTAACTTATTTTCACACTGCTTGCCAAGATCCTAAAAATCATGTATTTTGTACAATAAGACATAATCCATGTCACTTTTCGACCCATTTAAATAATCTGTGTGCGAATTTTAGTTGCAATTTAGAAAAGTGTTTTAAAAAAAACTATATACTTAGAATCGAAACTAATGGAACTAATAGTAGTCTTCATAGAACTCTCCCGGCGTTTGGTTTTCATATCTTTTGTATTCTTCGTAAGATGGGATTATCACGGAGCACTCGCCTAGCTGTGCTTACAATAACATTATGTTTATTTCACATAAGATCAGATACTTGTTTTATGTTAAGTAACTGTTAGAAAATAAATTTAGCTTATATTTACAATAGTTCCTAAATATATTCAAATATGTATTTACTAAATTTTTCAAAACAAATCGCTTCGTCTATTCTTATCTCAAATATTTATCCTGACGCTATTTTTCTTACAGTTTTGGTACCAAACTTGTAATTTCCCCCTATCTCTTGGGATATCAAATATTTAAGTTTGTTTTATAGAGAAACCTCGCAGTTCTGATTTAGTCGCAGAACCCGAAAGATCTATAATGATAAGTATTATAAAGCCCTCGTGTGGGTGACTGCTGATAGCAAATCCTGTAATCATCTAATGTCTATTTCTATATAATAAAAAAGAATCATGGCCAACAAACTACTGCCAGACAGACTGCGACGCAATTTTTACAATATGTAAGCTTTGTCACGACTGTGGCACTAATTTCAAAATTTGGTAGTGCTGATTAGTGAATAATACTTCTAATCGTGACCGTAGCGGCGTAGCGGACGAGCGCTTCAGACCTCCCCAGAGACGAAAATAGGACCCATGTTTAATAATGAAACAATAACTTGGCTCCGCCACAACAACGATGCAATTATTCCTTTTGTAAGGCAATCTGTTAGTGTTATTGTATTTAATATTAAACGTTAATTTTCGATTGTAATTTCGACGCAAAATCTACTTTTACATGTATATTTGTGTTAATGTTTTTGTTTATTTACGGCTATTTACATACTGACGATGTCGCCGCACGTCTCAGGAAATTGCCGTTACAAACAACTCTTGCGGCAGTTTCGTTAAATACATCATTTAAAATACAAATACCGGCAATTTTCAATGTTCGCGGCCATTAGCCTAACTGGTTTGAATAAAAACGTAATGTTACTTATTACAGTATAAGTACAGGGCATTATTGCAGTTCACAATTAGCACTTTGGTGTATTAATGTCCAATTGCAAGATAGTTTTTCTAATTTAAACACATTTTTCGATTTTCTTGAGCCCTTGAAACTGAATTCGTATAAAGTGTGTATTGAAAATTTAATAGTTTTAGACAACACGTGACATTATAATGTAAGAATCACGTAATTATAATAGGGATAATTTCACCCACAGCTGTCTGACTTCACAGTAGGCAGTACCTGAGTTACGATAACCGGACAGCTCATACATACATACATATATGTACGTGTGCATATATGTATACCGTATTATACTTTTGAACATGTTTTTATTGTATAATACTAAGATGGGACTCGAAGCCACGACTTCCGCTTTAGACCAGTCAATAATTTCAATACATTATTCGGTTAAGCCTGTAAGAGGAAGTAATAATTGTGAAAAGTTTTGTTGTACAGCAAATAAATGTATGTTTTCATGAAGCTTCGATTGGCGCTATCGCGTCCGAGCACGATAATTGAGTCGACGCCCAACTTTAGCAATTTCGTTACACGCCTTACTTAACTCACTCACTCGTCGGCTCGTTATTGCTAAATACCTCTGTTCGCTCTTAAATTCGACCAATATCATCGTTGATAGTGCTCGGTTGGATAATTAAAGTTCCGAAATTAGGATGTCTCACGTAGCCCGCGGGTACAGCGGTCGATGACCTTGATCGGGGATCCGTGCGGCTCGATTGATATTCGAAACATGTATGTGTGTAATAAGATCGAGAGTTTGTGCTGTGTGTCAATTTAATACTCACTATAGAAGTAGGTATAAAAATGTTTGCATCGTCGATTGTCAGCTGTCCGGTCGCTATAGCGCAGGCTATGTCTGTTTTGGTAGCGGCCGGCCGTGCGTGTGTTGTCCCAAAATATTATTATGAAAATGTTCAGATTCGTTCACGTTGTTTCGGTTTTTAAATCGACGAGTGCTATGATATATCACATATCGAGGTTCGTATAAATGGCAGTTCGGATCGAATCTAGGTCACCGAAGCCTCTCTAATGGCCGGATCGTTTTAAGCCGGATAAAGAGGTTGAATACTTTCCACAAACATTGCCTTAATGAGGCTGTCGGGAAAAAAATTGGTTCCCTAATTTCACTATATTGCGACATAATTTCGAATTTGTTATTATAAAATAGCATTAAATAACTCAAACATCACAAGGAATTATGTATAACAGGACATGAAATTATATAAATCAAACTAAAAGGTGGTAAACTCTTTTGAGGTGGTAGAACCTGTATACGGTTCGTCCGGGGAAGTACCACCGCCACACCTATTTCTGCCGTGAAGCAGTCATTTTTACAATTTGTGTGTTTGAAGGGTGTGGTTGTCGGTCCACTCGTATACCCGAGGCGACCATCTCAGTCCTCAAGAGTAGTGACGCATCTCTGACTGATCTCTGATATGGCAGATACTAACGAATACTAACTGCACTTACACTAACAAACACTAACTGGACTAGTATTACTAATAGTCCCATTCCTGCAGTCCTGCACTAACGAATACTCACCAACTAATTCTCATTAACACCTATTAAATGAATTCACACTAACAGTCTCATACCTACAGCCCTATTAGAGATCCGTTGCAAGATGTCCATGGGCGGGAGCGGCCACTCGTGACTACTGCCAGCTCGTTCGCTACTCTCATAACATAAATAAAGTAAAAAGTAAATGTCGCTTGATCAGAAGCCAGTCACGCAGTTTTTGTATAAAATATTGAATTTAGTTAACAAGGCTATAGTCATTTATAATGCACTGAGCGAAGGCCGCTGTCGATGTCGCGCAGCCGGTGTCCCCCGCGGGCTGCTGGGGACCGCCGCCGGTGCAGCGTCGCCTACGTGCCGCCATCCGCACTCCTATGTTGTTGTTTAAGGTTTATTTTTTGGGGCGTAATGGATAAGTGGAACGAATAAACGGGGAGCGTATTCCTTTTTCTATTGTCCTGAGTTGTTCGAGAAGTAAGCTATTCTATTTGCGGTCTTTAAAATAAAACGATTGTCAAACTATTTGTATATGCTTACCACGTTGTTGTTATAAAATGCATACAATTTGTAAGCGGACGACAATAAGCTACTATTCGCTCAATACGTACGAACATACATGTTACACCATTACGTTATGATCGTTAAACAAGTCAAAGCTTACGTTCCATCGTTTGAGTGTAAAAACCTACAGCGATAGCTTCTGCAAAGGGAATCGATCTTTTCAAAAGCATTATTTCTCTGGCAGAGCAGTTTCGACAGATGAATATATCGGTATATCGTTACGTGGTCCAACTATCGATTCCACATTTTATTCGACATAAAAACGTACTTATCCTCCGCCTTCACTTTCGTTATAAAAATCGCTTTGTGGCAAATGTGCGACAATAACAAAAACTATGTGTCGACTATAGAGTATTATTTTATTAGGTATGCAAGAGTGGGACCCCTCCCGCGACCTCTGGGCGGCTCGCTCGGCGCCTCGCTCGCTGCGGCCGCTATAAATCCTAGCGGGGACACTTTTTTCCAGCTCACATAATAAGTTTGGGGGAATCCGGACACGAGGAACCACGATCGGAAAATATTTTGAGATGAGAAGAGTGTCTTGTATATAATAATGTCATAGAACGAATTGGCAAATATATCTGGAGCAGTTACCGGGGCGACCGTAGCCAGTATACACGCGTAGACGTGCTACGCGTAGCGCGTGTAGGTTGTATTTAAACTTTCTTTAAAGGTGGACATTGATATTAATCAATTGCTATTTTTTTAATTTGTAGAATTGGATTAAATGATTCAATTACTCATTGAATTAAGCATATAGTAAACATATCTTTGCATAGGATTAAAGTATATTATTAATGTTACGAAATTTCTACTAATTTTCGCACGGAATAATGTTTTGGCAATAAGCTAAAGAATACCATAATATTGCAACAATATTTTAAATGTTATAATATCATTTTAGACTCGTACTGGTTTTGCGAATTCTGCAGACGCAATAAATCCTGTAGGTGACACTTCCTGCCGAGACTTTTCAAGACATATGATTTAGTTGTTTTAAGTGGGTCGCAATAGTAGTGTGTACAATGTACCAGGATATTATTAAACGATAATTTAACTTTCAATTGCGCCATACTTTGGTCAGTGGTATGCTGTGAACGGCAATAATTGAATCATTGACATCAACTCGTGTAGCTTCATGCTCCGTCACCCACGGGTTATAATTACTTTCGTCGAACGCAAAACCTGCCCTGGACCAGAAAGAGTGAAATTCATAGAGTCGATAACAAACGAGTCACTTACTATATGTGAAAATGAAATTAAAATACTTTGTATGCCACGGCATTATTTTTTCCAGAGCCCGCATACACTGTTCTGTGAGAGAAATGAATCTTCCTCGAAAGAGTTGTAAGCTTTTTACAAACGAAGTGAAATGTAAGCTGATAAAAATGCTTCTCGCTTAAATTTATTAAAAACGGTGTCCTAATTACTCGGTCGCTCCCAAACTAACGCCGACGCTGCGGTTTTTGCCTCTCGTTTCGTTAACGTCAGCAATTCATTTTAGTTACACTGGTAATTTCATGTTTAAACTTTGACTTTTAAATAGAAATTTCTTAACACCATTAGCGTTATTGTATTACATTATTATCCGTTTAAGTAAACCGCTTGATATTTTCAGGCAGTTATATAAAATATATTTATATCATTGATTAAACGTGAAGTCAGTGGTTTGTCGCAGTGAGGATCGAAATGGAAGAATTACGACATGAATGTTTAAACAATATATTAGGACCGTCCTTAGCAACCTCGACGGATGGAGTACGCACTTTTCGCTTCGGTCCGCCGGCCTCTTGTTTGTCGCCTCACGTTTTTGATTTAACTTTTTTCCAAAGGCGTGCGACCGACTTATTGCGTCGATAATCTCCGGGCATAAATCCGGGATGTGTTGACGCATTTCGGGGCCCCTTTTTTTCATACGCCGCCATGTCGGAGGAAATGCGTGAAAATCTTTCATTTGGCACCGCGTTCCGCTTTGGCGCTCCTTTTTTTTTTCTATTCGTCGCTTTTTATAGCTCGAGTGTGTTTTGCAAACAAATGCCGTTTTGTTTATCATTTCTCTCTTGGAATTAAATAAAAAAGGGCACTTTTACGGGCACTAAAGTGCGTTACGACCGGGATGAAAAGTGAATCAATAAACGGAATTTTGAAATAAACTGACCGATGCTGTGATAGACATAAAAACACCACTAACTTTTATAGTGAACCGTAAACTAGCAACAGACGGGAGATACTTCGAATAATTTTGCTCAGTGCTTATTGTTATCAATTACGTTTAAAAGGATTATCCGAAAATCAATAACAAGCCATAATTACATTTTCAAAATATAAAAAACAGGACATATAAAAGAAATTTATAATGTAGATGTCGTGAACAAAGGAAGGCCACTCGGTGTTTGCTAACACGGGTCTGTAATCTCGTGTAGTGCTGTTTTTGAGTTCCGCCCTTAATCCTTACGGTGTTTTCGGGATTTTTTAGTCGCCAGCGGTCAGTCCAACCTATGTCTATTTACCGTAGAAATTATTTGACATTTACAATTACGGCTAATGGTTATGAGAAATAAAACGTTCAGTTTTTTTTCTATTCATGTTGTCTTATGCATTGTATATGTGAGAAAGTTAGTAGATCCCATTGTTTAGAATCAAATGGCTGTCTTTAAGTGGTCCTGACTTTATCATTATTTGTACTTATTTCGTAAATAAAAATGGAGAGCAATGTCGGCTAGCAACGTCTGTGTTTGTTAATGTTCGTGTTAAAAAATATGGTTGTTCAAAAACACTCGTATTTCCTTAATTAGCCAGTGCTTAGTAGATAAAATCAAATAATTTCAATGATCGACCATATCTAGCCTGTCATATGTGGTGCGCGGTGGTTCGCTATAGTTGTGGGGGCTTCCCACGGTGCGTGATCTTCTAATTATACGCGCACGGGAGACTACCACGTACAGCCGCGCACCGTACAATCACCGACGAAGCTCTTCCCGTGGTGTATCCGTGCAGGCTCGTCCGGAACCATCCATAATATCACGCACCGTGGGAACCACCTTTACAATACTCAGTGGGAAAACAACTCATTTATAAGACCTATACAATATTACAAGGATTTGTACCACAAATATCTTCAGCACATAATGGAGTAGATACGTTGCGTATTTCAGCGTAAGTTATACGAAAGCTTTCTGCCATCGAGATACCTACCTGTTTTCTCCGTCTTAAGCGAAGGAGAAAGAAAGCTTACACTAAAAAATGTGGTGTTATTTTCAATATAAATGACGTTGTATAAAAGTCCACAGCTGTACTCAACCCTCCCTCGCTAGTAGAGGGCGTTTCAAGGCCAAGACGGCCGTATATGGATTGCCGTTCGCTTAACATTTACCACACGTCCTGCTTTTTTGGGGCTCGTGTCTTTGGAATGCAATAAGGGGGAGTTTATTGTGATCAAATGGATTAGTTAACCTCCGCGTGCGACATTATATTGTTAGATGGTTCTATAGAGATTCTCTTTAACTGTAACACGCATTGTAAATGAAGTGATTTCACAGAATATAATCTACAAATACCTTGTAATCAGGTTATCTCGTCAAACATAAGCCTATTATACAATAAAAATACGAAAAGTATTCATCTATACTAACATAATGAAAAAGTGTCTGTTTGTAATATCAAAATACAAGCTTTTCACTAAATGGATATGACGGTAGAATATGCATTCCAATAGTTGGTGCTCAATTAACGTAAAACCACATTTGTTTTATGCGACTTTTCGCAGATAATATAAATGAGCTACAAGTATCAATGAACTGCACACGTTGGCGGGAAACATCCACGGAATTGAAATATACGATTCACAAATAATAAGGTGAGCGGTTCGCGAATGAAACCGCATAAGGTATTTATTTAAATTACCGGAAACACCCACCGAGCTGCCGGGATAATCAATTGGGAATAATAAATATATCGGCTGATATATCTCGTATCGTTTATCAATGAGCACATGCGGGTTGTGATTTCGCCAAGTTATTTACGGTCGGGGGAGGGTGGGGTTGTGGACTATTATGACTTTTATTAATTTCTGAATACATGGTTATATACGTAATAACTATACCTCGCGACATAGAGCAAATACACGTGTTCATCACGCAGATATTAGTTGTGGATGGGAATTGAACCTACGAACCTCGGTTCGAGCCATTAAAACCTGCGTATTTGAACGTTTTTTCAGTTATCATATATTAAGCAAAATATAAAATACGTCAGTGTTATGATATTAATTCTTTTCCTCTTATCAAGAGTCAGTCGTTGGGCGGGAATGCTGGGAAATATTCGCCGCGCACCGAGTCACCTGCGAGCATTTCTCGTTCGACGTCAGTACGAGTATGTCTCGCAGAGCGTGCCGCGATCCGCCACCTCGCCAGGGCTGCGAGCGCTCCGGCGCGTCAGGGCCGCCGACGCGTCACGAACGAAGCGGCACCGAGGCGTAATGAAATAAGACGAGAGTCTGCAAGTAGATTAAAAAAATATCCGGTCGCGTTCCAATCGTATTATTTCACGTAAAAACTCTCGAATAAAATATGGCGTCCATTGAATATTCAGCGGCGCCGGATTAAAATAATATTTCACAGAGGTTTCAGGAAATTAAATTTTCTCTATTGTTTTCGTCACGCCCATACAAAGTAGCGAGCGCTCGTCGGTGGATCGCTCAGGAGTTATATATTGCCCATTAATTACTGCTCTGTAGTTGAATACGTTGTCACTCCTCATTCGAGTGATTAGGAGAGGTATTCGTGTCACGCAGGCTGCATCTCAGATTTTCGGGATCTTTCAAAGAATCGCTATATACTCAGGGTATTAGACGATCCAGAGATTAGAAAATTATTACTATTAGCCACCTACACGTGTGAACGATGCTCTACATATTCTACTGAAGTAACGAATGTGTCCTTGACGGATGTCTCGGAACTAGTTGCTCCCTAAAGATTCCTTGAAACGGTTTAATGAGTCTTGCTCGGTGCCGTGTAATTATAACGTTAACATAACAAGCCAATCATAACACGCGTTAGTGATTCTAATACACTCCTCCTCCTCCGACGGTTGAAGAAACATAGATAGTGTGCGGTAAATTTGGCCGACTTTGAACTCTACATGGCTTCATAGAGCAAAACCAACGCTTTCGGGTGGCTTGTTCCCCGCATACTTTTACTTTCCACAACTTGATATAAAACAGCATATTCGAGTAATGGACCATTCGAATTGGAATTATTCCTTTCACTGACCATCGATGCTCCTACAGCAAAATTATTGTTATGTTATATCATAACAGCAAAGTAAAATAACCATTGTTCATTCCATAACACAACAAAAATGTAACTAACGGGAGCTTTATAAAGTGTCAGTAGCCGGCAGCGCTTCGCGAGTACAGCCTCTGTTTGATCGACGCTTAGACGGTCGCTATATAAAGCTGTATAATCTCGGCTAAATAGCCGTCATTAATTAATGCGCGGTGAACGAGCTCCAAATAAACACTCATTAACAAGTGAGCGATGAAATGTTGCTTGTTATGTTCACATACAGTTTGAGGTTCGGAATGTAAAAATATACGCATGCAGGCGCGCGTCGTACATGTAACGTGTCGCTAATTTGCTGCGCCGGTACGGGTAACGTTAAACGTGTACGCGAAGGCGAGCATTCAATGTAACATAACGAATGCATTTCTGTGTGATTACGCCTCGTACGGATGGATGCCTCTGGACTCAATAAGTGGGGAGGTGGAACATAAATGCATGATTTATTCATATTGTTATCTCACAAAACATAATAATGAATTTCATGTGCGGGACGGCGCGGGAAAGTATTTCGATATGTTACATGCCATGTTTCATACGAAGGAATGTTTCCTCCCGTAGAAGGAATATTTATAATATGTGCATAGTTTTAGCCACATAATACATAACACATAACACATAATATTTGCCACGAAATATTTCTTCGTGCGTCACGGACAAATAAAACCTAATAAACAGTTTACAGCGTTTTATAAATATTAGCTATGATGTCGTTACGATAAGGGCATGTCGTATAAGGTACGGCTCCACGGGCTAAATGGAAACTAAGCCGTTTAGAGGGAAAATAAAAATAGCCGTAGGTAATATTAATTCGCGGTGATTCAATGTAAACAGTGAGTGGGACAACACAACGATGTTTGTACACGCAGGCTTAAAGTAGGTAATAACGGCAGTGTGACGTTAACCTTACATATAATGTTCCGGAGAGCGTGTTCGTTTCTTCACCGGTTACCGGCCGATAAAAGGTTTATTTTAACATCCGAATGGTTCTTAACTATGCATAATGGCTTACGGACGAGGTGTCGAGGTTATCATTGATGCAGATTTTTTAAAGGTTCCGATTAAATTCGATCAAATTTTCCAAAACTCTTGGCAGTCAATTCAAGCGCAGTTTTTTACCGCGCACATGCAAGGTGCGGAATGAGCTTCCTTCAGAGGAATTTATATTATGTTACCACATGGAGCTCTTCACGGAGCTCTTCGACTCCTTCTTTACCACGGCAACGCGAGGGCAGTAAATGGCAACAACTAGTATATTATATACATTGCGAACTACACAATATACTATCATTTGTATTTAACTAGTATTGGCAACAAGCAATTCAAATCGATTTATTCATTATAAGGTACATACATACACTCAATGGAGGGCATGTTTTAGTCATTTAATTTCGGATTTGTGTGCCCTTCAGGCTATAGTAGACTGGCAGAAAAAAGCCGGTGAAAAAAAACTTCCAGCACTCTTTTAAATATCAAACGACACAATACAATACAAAACCATATATATACAAGACCATAATGACCGCGATCCACGCAGCTGGCGTGAAACCCATGCGACTGGGTCCATCTCGGCATATGTATATACTTCTCGTGATTTTTTTTGAACTTTGTGCAAAGTATTAATTACGAAGAGTACCCTCAACTGCAGATGACAACGCAGGCTTTGTATTTACATTATGTATGACACATAATGTATAACTGAAAATTTTAACTGTCCACTGGAAGCCCCGTTGAACCCCCACGATTATACCGCATGAGTGGTCATACATCGCTAATTGAGCGCATATTGCCAGCGAGTTGACTAAAGTGGTCGGCGCTGTGTTAGTTCCGCGCGGGCTACGCGTCACGGCCAGCGCAACGTTCATATTTACGAGGGATATTCACCGCGCTACACCGTATAGCTACGAGTACGTCGTGCTTCCTGTGTGACAAAAGAATCGGAAATCACATAACTGATTCTCAAAATAACGGATGTTTTGTTTGAACATGTTTATTTCGTGCGAGCAAAGCGAAATTTCGACGTGACCATAGAAATACACACGTAAGTTTCATACATTTTATTATTTTGACTTTTCATTAGCCGCATTCAGTGTTTCTCTCGAATGTTCAGTGTACCAAATGTTGGTACAAACATGTAAATAATATATTGGAGTCACTTTACACGCGACATTCCGATCCCAAACTAGGCAACGCCTGTGGGAAATCGGGCAGCGGATAAATTACACATACGTATAAATTTCTAATTACATACTCGCGAGAATGTAGCCTCGGCTCGGCAGTCAGGATTACGGACCTCTAGACCCATAGAGAAACCTAATATGATGATGCTGATAGAGCACGTCGGTCCTAATGTTCACATTTCACGCTGCGAATACAATATTTCTTAACTTTAAATTTCTAAAGTCTCAACAAAAAGAAACAAAGAAGCGGACTTCTGTAAAGATATGCAAGGACTTTTAATTAAAATAAAAGATTAAAGGCTAGTCGGAGAGCACTTGGAGTTCTAAAGTTGGAGTAAATAATGCAGTCCTTGAATATTTCAAAGTGAAATTGGTTTGATATCTTGAGTCTCTCGATTTGTTAAGGTCGCGGTGCTATGAGCCGCTTACGACTCGATTAAACACGAGTCTCATTACAACTACCACGTGCGCGACTACTCATTTTATTGCTTTCAAAATAACGGAAACATATATTTTTTATATAAAATACACTAAATGTTGCCGAATGACATTTTTAATCTAAATGTGTGCTATGCTTATAATGTATATTATACAATCGTGTTACCAAATTCATATCTACCGCTCGCTAGCGCCTTACGGCAGCACGTGTATATTAAAGGATAAAACTATTTCTTTTGTTATTCCAGAAAGAATTCTGTTCCCTTCTGTATTTCTAAGTTCATTGATAATGCGACTGATGTATTTGTAGAAGAGACAAATAAAGAAAGTCGAACATTGTTAAGTTCCGTGAACGGTACTCATTTAGCGTATAATATCGGGTTTAGTGGATTCGACGTGGGAGGTAGTGGACATCGTTCAGCGTTAGGCGCTGAGCGAAAACTTTTATCTTTGCTTTTGATGTTCGCCCCTAATTCAAGGAATGCTGCCTTAATAAAGGGGCTCCGGATCGCTGAAGAATTCCACGAGATATTTCTTCTTTCATTACGTTTATTATTCAAAACCTCAGCCACTGTTTGTAAAATGCCTCTGAAATGTTCTCGCTTCGTTTTGTTTTGCATTTAATGGCCCACGAGACTTGAAAAGGTGATTACACACAAATTTTTATATGAATTTTTAATACTCAATTTCAACTTCAACCAATTTTATGTTGCATTTTCAAGAGGGCTTTGAAACGTGTCCTGGAGTTTGTTTGGTCATGAAATATGAGACGGATATATAAAAATCACGGCGTTTTCAGAGTATTTTTGAACAGATAAGTTACATACAATCGTTTCATTTATATATATTTTTTAATATAGATATTTAGGATCTAAATTGAAGCCTCTAATTTATTATTTATACTTATTTGCTGCTAAGCCGCACGTAACAAGTGGAGACATTGGTTTTGAAATGACACCTATCGATTAACCGGGTAAAATAATTTTGAAACTTCCGCCGGGGCTTATACACTGCTACTCCACTTACAATGAATAGAAATTCTTATCCGAGGGTTTACATAAATATAAATACTAAATTAACCCTAACCTAACCTAAAATATAAATATTAATGACGTGTTTCCTTTACCTAAATGTCCCCCAGTACAGAATACAGATAGATTTGTATATAAGTAGGAGCCTTATTTGAATATTAACTATTTCTAAATTGAATTTCGAAGAATTTTTATAATTTCCTGAAATGTGAAAGCTTTTATATGAAATTGTATTCCATATTCAATGATAAAACGCCCGACTAATATCGCTGGTAAATAATTGCGTACATTTTCTAACAAATTCTGGCTAGAATGTAAAGAACCAGACGAAGGGAAATATATTACTGTTGAATTTGATTGTTCCCGCATACACTCACACATATTACTTTTATTGGGAGGGAAGTGAAATTAGCAATTTTTGAGACGTTCGTCAGAGAAACGTCGGGAGGCTTTCGCGGAACGGTATATTAAATAAGTAATAAGAGCGTATTGAAGTAACATGTTTCAATGAAATCGTATCGCGTTTTCTTGATGCGAGGAGACTAGCAAGCGAGCAGGCGGCCGCCCGTGGACTTCCGTAACCCACCTTTCATAGCACTATCGAAATGGGACTGTTAGTTCACTTTATAAGTAGCAGGTCATGAGGAATATCATTGAAAGTAAAATTAGTCCAATTACTACATGTTAGTATAACTGCAGCTAGAATTTGTTCTATTAGAGGCTGGTCACATGTCTAGGTACTCTTCATTAGCAACGCATTGATTCTCTACATATCCCCGTTTTATTTTTACAGTTATATTTGTTCAGTTCCACGGCTGTCATGCTCTATTGTAGATGCACTGACGGCGCGCGCTGACGTACATGGCCAATACAAGTTCGTATGGTGTAAAATCATAGGCAACGTTAGTGTCGGTGGGCATTCCATACGACAGAAAACAATCTTTAATTTAATTTCGCCTCCTGTCTCTTCGCGATATGTATTATTCTGTGGTGTACCGTCAATATTTGATTCGTATCTCTCCCCGTGTGAGAATTCTAATATTTCAGCGAGCTCGATCGAGGAAGCGAGAGGAGGGCGGGGAGCGTCACGTAGCTCGCTGCAGGCGCCCGCGGGAGGACAGACGGTGGCCAGTATTTATAAAGGAAGAAGGAATCACGTAGTAATCGACGCAGAATAAAAATACGAGACGGAACTTCGATACGTAGCGACATGCGAGTGCGATACAATAGTAGGTACTCCTCTTATATGCGTATACAACGTTTTAAAGAGCAATTGAATAAAATTGGTTATATGTTTCAGTGCAAGTTATGAAACAGATATTGAGACTTGCAGAAATATGTGTAAAAATTTATGTGTTATTAAAATAATGTGAGAATTTAATGAAGCTATATTGTATGTAACTAGAAGAATCTCGTCAGCTCTGTGAGGATAAAGATCTTTGGCACTCGATGCTTTTTGCATATAGCGTGATGGTATAACAATAATAAGTTAATGCGATTCAGTAGATGTTTTCGAAAAGCGAATCACATAAACATTATGATGGGTCACTCTTTATACGCTTTAGAGGACATCATGATGGAGAACTGTAAGGCGAGTAGATTTGCTTATGACGTTATTCTTGGTCATGAACGAACCCGAGGAACCCGGGACTGTCACTGCTAGCATTAACATTAACTATGCCCGTTTATATCTTAATTAATAAAATCCCATCGAGCCGAGATAACGAACTAACAGCGATATGGTTTTATTATTGACGATTAATTTGTGTACGTATTTGAATACATTCCCTTTACATAAAGGATCTTTATTTGTTAATCTCGTTACTTCCAGCCGCTGAACGTGACATTAATTTGTTCAGTAAACATTTACATTTTATACATCTCCGCGGAGCCATCTTTATTTACCTCCTTTACGGGCCTGGGTTTAGTTACGTATTATGACTTTTAAAATATACCTGAGGGCAGTGCGACATCACACGTTATAATAGTAATTTTATTGGCACAACTTATATATGGTGCTACGATTTCAAATTGAGCAAAGATAATGCTATGACCAAGTAACTTATAAACATACATTATTACATTTCTAGATACTTAGATTACGATGCTCTACTCAAACAGGGACTGACTCAGAAATTAAGCTCATTTACTAGGCACTCAATAAACTGTACAGTCAAAGTTAATATCCTAGTAATACAATAGTCAACAATGAGTAGTAGTGGGGTTTCTTGTATTTCTTTTGTTCTTAAATTGGACTTATGAAAATAGAGGCTATTTCAGACACAATTATGGCAATAGAGAGCTACGTCCAAAGTCGAAAAATTCTATTCTAAAACAAATATTTTGAACTAAAAATCTGTCCCTTAGATTTGCCCTCAATATAACCTACTCGCAAATTTAAACCGTAACAAAAAATACTTATTGCTTGCAAAGCAGTTTTCAAATAAAGTGCAAAAGTGCAATTAGCGTCTGAGAACGCTTCACATAGCGCGCAACTCATCAAGCGGCAACGCGGATACCCATTACCCGCCATCTCGCGGAGACTCGACGCCTTGTATCTGGGGCGTCTCGCTCGCCCACTGCACCGCGCCTACACGCGCTCGGGCCGCGGCCGCCGACACACTATAAGCGAAACATTAGTAGAGCGACTTCTGGGCGCTCGAAGTGGGCTGGGTAAAACACTTGTTCGCAGATTTAATTTTTTGACATAAATAACTTCTTTAAAATTACTTCCATAGGGACGTAATCCAAAAAACATGACTAATAACAAAATCGGGCAATACAGTTTCGTGTTGTAGCTATCTATCATCCCCACCCAAAATTCAATTATACTACTGGATAGCTAAAGAATCAAAGAATTCATTACTATAGATAAGGACTGTGACACGTCGCGCGCGGGGAGGGGACAGCCCCGCCATTTCGAACGCAATTTTGATGCGTATCAAGATTTTCATTTAGTATAACTTTTGATTGGGAGAAGCATTTATCATTTTAGTTTTAATTGTCAGCTCTTATCAAAATCTATTAATATAATATGTGTTCAAATAAAATAAAAAATACAATGTCGGCCTATACGCGTCAAAAAGCCAATTCAAAATACAAGAATCGTATACGGTCGGAAAGGGCATCTCGACAGCAATCGAATGGTACCGTATGATCGAGTCGAGCAGTGCCGGCAACGGAAAATAATGAATGCGGCCGACAGAACCAACGACGGTGCCAGTACATCTGCAGCTACGACGGCTGACATTATTATTATTACGTTATTCACTTTGAAAAAACGACCGAGTCCGTAACACAGCCACACCCCCTTTTTTAATGTGAATGTGAAGAAAGCAGGCAGCCTCGCAAGTGGCCGATGCTACCCATGGACGTCTGCTGTCAATCTCCACGGACCGCTAATGTCAATCAGTCCAGTTCGCTATTACTGGTGGTGGTATGTAGTACCTTTACATATTTTGATTATTTTAAGCAATCAAAACTTTTCTGTTCACTTTCATGAAGATATAAGGTATGTTGTCTCACTTTAGCAGTATACGTTTATACTTACAAAATTCACATAGATAATGAAGCTTCATCGTCCAATCCAAGGCTTGTACGTACTGTACTGTAATTGGTATCGTAGCTTATAGTTCATCTTTTGCGTTGAAACATATAGGATGAGTAGAGTACGTCGCACAATGTGGCTAGCGCCTGATGCGTCACGGTAATAAATTGCACTGAAAACTCTTTGTTCCGTCACGAGGTAGCGACCCAATGAATACTATATGAGAGCGGCGCCTCCGCCAGCCTCGCGTTGCACTTTACCGCCGCTTAGTTAAGGCTCTGTTAGATTATGTATGAGCGCCTTGAATTTTGTTTTTGGGTTACATGTTTGATGTAATTGAAAGATATTGCTTCCGAATATGGTTCCACTTTAACATTGTTGTGTAAACAAATTGTTATTGTTTAATTCAATATTATCTAAACTGTGCTTTTCAATATGAATATGATATTAAATAGGATTTCAAACAATAATACTTTAATAATAATACTTAATCTGTACATTAATTTGCTCTCAAGAGTCTTAAAATAATTTTAGTAGTGTAATCTTAAAAATACCTACAATTTGTAATGGAGTTTCTTTAGCTAATTCTTCCAACGCAATAACTGTACCTTGTTTTACTAAAATAACTTATGGAATACATACCGAACACAATCGAATTAAATCCAGAATCCACTTTCAATGAAAAACATGTAAATTTGTTAATTTTAGTTGTTGGCAAACTAGTTACGGATGAAAGTGGAGTAAAAATACATATGATTCAGAACACATTGCGCGGTCTCACGAGAGATGAAAAAATATTCAGTTGTTCAATATTTTGTGAAATTTGAATGACACGTGTTCACGTTCCGCCAGACGCGCGCCGGAATAAAAGTTCTTTACAAATTTGCATATCGACCCACACAAATGAAAATATACTTTTTCGACAGTTTTGTATTTTTGAGCTTCTCCAAGAGACCGACGGTGCAGTACCGGATCTCATGCCTGATTATACACATTTGTCGAACGATAAGGAACGACAGGAATATGACAGGACGAAAGTTCAATTCAAAAGGCCTTGGACCAAACGGTTTGAACTGGGCCTGATAAGGGACTTCAGAGGGCTTAGTAGGTTTCATAAGGCTGATCTACGGACGGACTGTATTGTTTATTTTAAAATTTATTTGGCGTAATAACAGATACATATAGGTACTATAATTTACTTATACTAGCAATAAGGTAAAATTAACAAAAAAAAAACATGTTATATTATTAACTATATTAAATATAAAATAACGAGTCCAAACCGTTGTCTTGTGGTAGGGTAGCCAAGAGACTGGCTGCGTTTCCCCTTTGGACAGCTAGGCTAATTTTTTGCCCAAAGTACGCACCAGCTCTAGGGTCACCTGTCATGTCGACCAAACGCGACGATAAATCTTTATAAAAACGTCGCGCTTCAGGCCCCCACGGACCAAAGGTCTC
>DWUN01000169.1:0-28374 GCA_018249975.1 Passova gellias
AAACCCCCTCGGTGGCCTTCCTCGACACTGTTGGAGGACTCCGGGATCTCCGTACGGAACGCACCGGAGTCCTCCTGTACCGCGCCCTATTCAGGCTCGTCACGAGACTTCGTCCCATACTGACTCCTTACGACGGAGTGTGGCCACACACACCGTCGTCCTTCTCGGGGTCACTGAGTGGACGGTCAAAGCTCCCACTCTGGCCGCCCACAACCCCAGAAGCCTCCTTTTAGTCGTCTCTTACGAACACCGTTCGGGACCTGGCGTGATGTTATGTATGTGAGGCGTATAAAAATATTGATTGAATAGACTGATACTTCTTACCACACATGTTATATATAAGCTGAATATTAAATTAATATATAATTTTGTTCGTTCAATGATCGTAAATATTTTCAAAATAAATGAAATAATTATGAAATTTTACGGTATGGTACTTTTATGATTTTAATTTTTCATTTAAGAATCGTAAATATACTTTCACAATATGGATACTTCATAAATATGTAGTTCTATAAAATGCTTTAGTTAAACCGTTCTGAAGCATACTTGGGACAAATGGACAGACTAACAAAAATTAACAAATGTATTCTTAAGAAAACCAATGGAATCACAAACAGAAAATCAAATTTCATTTACATTTAGCATCAAATTGCATTTACATTTATATATAGCTTTATGACAATTTGTTTGAATTGGAATCTAAATGTAATCACCCAAAACGTAAGTATGTTGTTTAACAAAAATATTGCCGTAAAATGTATCCCAGATTATATTATGGAATAGCTTAGCTCAGGCGGCAACTGCTTCCAATAAAAATATATCCTTGCAGCATTAAATTGGGATTCGGAGTGGATCGGCTAACAGATATACATAATGTTGAATAGACATAATACTAAGGTACTGGCAAGTAATACATTTCCTAGTTTAAAAGAATATATATTTAAACTTTTCAGTTTAGATTTCTTTCTTAAAATCGCTGTCACAGCAATAACGTCACATGTCATTAAATTGATATAAAGTATACGTTCACAAGACAACTTACCAAATTCAATGTTTATTGTTAAAATCTATGTATTTAATGTTATTGAAATATCTTTTAAAATTGACTCTAAAATTGATTACTTTATTTTCAGGTTTCAGTTATTGTGACAGCGAATGTTATGTAAATCATCAAAATAAATGACATGAAGTTGTTTATCTGCAATTCGACTCGTCAACGTATTCACGCCTTATACTCGATTAATGTTGTTGGAACATTCTATCTTACGTTAACTACTGATGTGATCATTTACTCTATCTATTATGTAAATAAGCGAACTAAGTTCATTTTCAATGTTTCGTACTAGAATATAAAAAGCGTAGAAAAACTCGCAACCATATATTTTACCAGAAATTTATGTCTTAAAGATGCAGATATCTTTAACATTAAACTGGTTTTTTGTCGTTCTTCATAAACGAAAACAATTAATCATCAACAGTTTCATCCAGGCTATTTTTAGTAATGACTATGAATGTTTTCCTATTTTTGCTGATAACTAATACTCTTCATTTCTCCCTCTATTATATTTTCACGAACCCATTCATACAAAGTTCAACGTGTTTTAACACCCTCAAACCTAACCTCATTCTTCAGATATCCGTAGGCGTTACGAAAGAGTCCATTTCGTGTACTGAAAAGAGGGTTATGTGAAGGTGCATTTTTTTAACGGGATTAAATTAAGAATAACATAAAGCTTAAAAAATAAGTTAAAACCTGGCTTCAAAATTTATTTCAATTTTAAAAGAATGACACTATATTATCACTTTCCTTAAAACAATTTCATTGCTTACCGTTAACTTCAGTTCAAATATAAATATGTACAATTATTAAAAATTTAGCTACGGTACAATAAAGACGTCAACCAGTCGGGTCTGGGTTGATGCGGTTTATATTCGGGAGGGCTTAAAGCCAACGGCGACGGAGCATCCGCCAGGGCTACTGACGAGGAGGTCTCGGTCACAGCTACGCTAGTCTTTCCTTTCATAATAGATCTTAGTTCCTCGTTCTCTACAGCTCTAGTCCGTTGTAAGCTTTCTCTCGTTTCCTTCATCTTTGAAAGTTGCTCTCTTAAACATCTGTATTCTTCTAAAAATTTTTCCAACTGTGACGCTCGAAAGTCGTAATCTTCGAACGGTTGACCGGTCCGCGAATAGTCTCGAAGCCCAGAAAGGTCCAGCAACGGAGTAGCGGACGGAACAGAAGTTTGCTCTCTAGATGGGGACGCTGGAAGGCTTGGGTTTCGACGTATTCGGTTACCGCCTACGGACAGATCTAAAAAACTATTCGATCGACGTCCACTTGGTTTTTGTTGACATTTTTCGAAATTTCTATCAAAATAAGTAACAGAATCGCCACCTGAACTATTCCTTCGACTACTTAGAAGAGGACTACGACTATCGCCGTCTTTTCTTCGAGGTATAGTATAAAAGTAGTATGGATCGTGCTTTAAGTCACTACGTAAATACGAACTAGTACCTAAGGCGCTCATTTCTATAAGGTCCGGATAGTTCTTCTCACTATCGCTACCAGAAAGATCATTATCAAGCCGCTCACGGGTTCTTGGTCGCGGGCATGTACGACTGTTGTTATTATACCGATTACTATCCGACAATATCTCTACGTGACTGCTCAATACACCTGCAGATTTGGAGTTTTGCATTGGTTCTGATGTTTCGTTTCTGTAACAAAAAAGTAAAACATTTTCATATGTTTTAAAATGTTACAGAGGCATATTAACCACGATCATAATTATAAACCATACCTGTGTGTCGTTCTTTGATGTAAATATAAAGGTTAATTAAGAAACATGGTATTTATTCATGATTGCTCGTAACACGTGTAGGGTATGACAACGGCGCAACCTCTTGATAAGGCGTGCAAATGAGCGTTACGTCACGGAAAGCCATATGCGTACTTGACACATTAGCGCATGAGACTGTATTACGCCGAGCATGTGTCCTTTAGCTTTGACTAGGAATTTATTTAGAAAAATTCATTGTCGCATAATATTTTATAATTTGTATTTTTAAGTCGCATGTGAACTGAATTTATTATCTAGCATTGTACGGCACATTTAAATTATTAAAAGTCTACCACATTTTCAATTTCATTTTACTTTTGTGTGATATCGTGTGGAAATTCTTTGTGCAATGGCTTACGAGAGCTTAATTTATTTATATTTGAGATTATTAAAAAATGTTTACATATATTAGTTCTGTAATATAAATAAAAACTTGTTGTAACATGTAAAATAAACGCTAAAGCTAATAAAAATAGGTGATTATTACCTTATATTATAATTGCTAATTCGTGGTATGTGCAGATCTTGGATTTGCTCGCCGTTTCTGACGCGAGCCGGTTCAAATTGAGCTCTCCGCCAACCCGCATCCAGCTGTGGTGGTGATAAGCTTTCTCGTACTTCCCCTTGACTATAACTTTCATATTCATCCTCTGGATCATGAGAAGGTACATTTCTATAGTCGCCTCGTTTACGACCGTTATCGGCGGGTACTACTCGTGAAACTTCAGCCGTAGTTTTGAAATTTGCTTCTATTTTTTCATAATTATTATCGTGATGATTTGATGTCACTATCTGTTCGTTCCACCTATCTAACTGTCTTTTCTTACGAGTCTCATATGCACATAGTCCTATTAAACACGAACTTAACACTATTACTGCTGACACGGCCATGCCAGCCATGAGCGCTCGCCCACCAAATCCTCTACTTTGAGGTTTCTTTTCAATTGTTAAACTTAATACGACTTCTGCTTTTCCAGCACGATTTTCTGCATTACATGTATATAGCCCAGAATCCTGTAAGTCTGCCGACTTTATCGTGAGGTTACTAGTTTGTCCCTCACTTCTTAAAATAAAAGCTCTACCGGAATTGACGTTTGCTGTAGTAGTATTGGCTAGAAGTCTTCCTGCTCGTACCCATCTAATCCGAGGTGCAGGTACTCCGATTACTCGGCATCCTAATGTCACTTCATCACCTTCCATGCCTTTAAAGGCATTCATAGTACCACTTACTTCCGGTGGACATGCAAAATCTTCAAGATCAAGGCGATCCCATGACTGCGACATTAATCTCGGAGGTAACGCACAATCTGGTACCACAGTTGCAGGTACATTTCGTCTAATCATCCAATCGCGCATTGGCCTCAAAGCGCACGTACACTCCCAAGGATTGTTTGCAAGTTCTAAACCTTTTAAAGACCGCAACGGTGCCAGAACTGCCACATGAAGAATTTGAAGCTTGTTTTTACTGAGTTCGAGATATTCCAATGAACCCTCCAATCCAATGAAACCTCGTGGTTCTATTTCAGATATTTTACAAGCGCTAAGGGTTAGTCTTACTAAATGGGGTAAAGGAGAAAATGCATCATCTTTGATTTTTGTAATAGGATTGCCACTTAATTTCAGTTCTCGTAGCTCCGGAATGGAATCAAAAGTGTGTGTGGGCACAGTTTCTATACGGTTACGAGAGAGGTCAAGTTCAACCAGGTTAACAAGAGCTCGAAAAGCGTATTGACGTATACCCTTCAAATTGCAGGCAGGTAAATAAAGACGTTGTAAATTCAGAAGTCCCGCAGCAGCGAAAGCGTCATCCCGTAAACTAGATAGACGATTTTCAGTTAGGTCAAGTAGCTGCGTAGTCGGGTCAAGGCGGGGTGGGACGGCATTGAGACCAGCTCGGGCGCACAATGCAGATTCTTTTCCGCTCCGCCACTTGCACTCACAATGGCGTGGACACTCGGCGGAGGCGGCCGCGGCCAAAGCAAGCATCAGCAGCACCCACATGCCACGGAACTGGTCACCCCGCGCCTCGCCTTTCGTCTTCACTGCAGAACGTCATCCCCCTCGCCACCACTTGCCTGCAAAATTAAGACAAAATCTCAATCACAATTTTAAATCAAGTTTTAAGAATAGCTTTGGTCGTAACGGGTATATAATCCAGAGATTTCCAGGTCAATAAAAAATATTAAACGCTTATTCTAAAGCATACTAATTTCCAGCCATTTCGTATACAAAGGCGCTGAAACTCCTTTCATTTATAGGGTGATTTTCCCTTTGTCATCACAAAGTTAAGTATCTCAATTATTTACGACTAGCTGTAGCCGGCATATCCGCAATGAGGACACTTATTATATTTCTAGTTATTGTGTTTCCTCTTCTTCGGGAAATTTGAATCAATGTATTAAATTCTATATAAGAATTGCTTTGTTTCATTTTATGTGAATTCACGCAGCTTTTTTTTGTAATAATGAAAATCATAAATCACAAATCATAAATCGAGGTTATTTATAAAAAGAATAATAATTATCAATGATCCGCTCGTCCGATCAAAGGACTTTGTTGGAAAAAATTTAACCATTACAGTTCAGCAAAATCACTACACTGAATTTAAAGTGAAGACGTGTCAAATAAACGAATATACATACATAGTTACTTTCGTATTCAAAATATTGGTAAAATACTTGGAAATAACCAAGACTATTGACACTCGTTTTATTTTAATGAAAATATTTGAACACAGAAACACAATTATAAGTATTCCCAATTGTATTAACAAATAACATTATTAGGAGAAAATTATACATTTCGGTAAGATTAGTTCAATAAAAATTAACTACCGCCATATATTTTAAAAGACTTTTATAAATACAAGGATGTTATATAAATCTGCTTCTGTCCACAAAATATTAGATTTACTGATACGGTTGCTAGAACCAGTGGGTGGGGTATTGCGTTTTTTGGTAACACGTGTCTGTAGTGTTACGATTACGGCATACGATTTTTGTTGTTACATTTTACGATTATTGCATCCATTGTCCTTCTGGTCCTATTATTTGTTGTTTTTTTCATAGCAATGTATAAGCTTGTGGTACAGACAAACGCTGTTCTGGAACCGAATAATAATAAATGTTCCCTAGCACCTTAAAAGAAATCATATATGTACATATATACTTATATGAAATATATTCATATGATTAGAAATATTTATATAGCCGCTAAAATCTCGTATTTATGTTCAAATGTTGTCGCTTTATTTTTCTACGACTCTCTCATAACTATTATGTCGATATATTCATAATAAAAGCTTACACGACTGTGTTCCGAATACCGATAGTAATCCACTTAAATCCAACCGCGGACTGTATTACTATTGGTTAATCTCAATTTATTGCTGTTCCAAACGATTGTTACCGGAATCATGTAAACACGCCGAGACTTACAAGCCATTTATTTGAATCGACTCCTAAATTATCCACCCTTTACCTGTTAATGGTATAAAACCACTTTGAAGTATATTGGAGTTTCTACAGTATATTTACTGATCATTTTTATGATAAACAGGCGTTATAAGTTCCAATTAATGTACCGGGCTCTACGTAAATTATAAACCCTCTAGGAAATCATATTTACAACATGTTATTTATTAAGCTACCTTTAATTACATTTTATCATATAATCAGTGGCCAACAAATTTTACGCCAACATAAGCCGTGGTAAATAAGAACCTACTGATGATAAATATGGAACGTTGATAATTTTGTAGCGTAAAGTTCTAGTAATTTCCGCGTCGTCACATCGCTCCTTGATAAAGTATATCATTAGCCGTTCTCTTAGCCTTCGCGGAAACTCCGCTACGAAATGGATGATCAATGACATTCATTTTCGCGACTCACCTCAGATTCTCCTTATAGTGGATTCTCTGGGACACCTTGAAATCTGCAACCAAAAATAGAGAATGAATTATTGTAATTTTCACATTATAATATTAATTATAGTTTAGTAGGATTAGATAGAAATCGAATATAATATACATATTTATTAAGAATGAGGTTTTCTTACATACATAGGATAGTGAGTTTTCTAATGACATTTAACAGAGCATCACTACATAGTATAAAACAAAGTCGCTTTCTCTGTCCCTATATCCCTATGTATGCTAGAATGTTTAAAACTACGCAACGGATTTTGATGTGGTTATTTTTAATAGATAGATTTATTGAAGAGGAAGGTTTATATGTAAAATAACATCCATTAAATAGTGGAGAAATACTGTTATAGTTGATATGGCAGAACAACGTTTGCCGGGTCAGCTAGTTGAAAATAGATGAGAATAATTACAAATAATCTATATTTATTTCAAAAAATCTCATAATACATATTCGTTATAAATGCTTAAAACATAGAGACTAAACTTGTACTGTAAACTTTTCTCCAAACTGTGAATGTCACAACATTGAATTTACTAGGTCCCCGCGTAATCATTTTAATCATTCATATTTCATTTCCGTGCGCAATGCTTAGAAGAATATATATTTTTATTTTATTCTTATCTGCGAATGGAAAATTTGCATGATTTATTAGCAGTCGACGCGGATTTCAGTAGAAATTTACGGCTTAGGTATCGCCAAGACGTTCCCGAAACAAATTAATTAAATTTTCGGTTTCCTCAACAGAAAAATCTTATTACTCAACAATCCCTCTCAAACCATGAATAATTTTTAATTGTTTCCTCGATTTGTACCGTCAATGTTCAATTGAATAAAAACAGGTATGTTAAGGACAGTATGAAACAGTCATATGTAGCCAGCCCTGGAACGCTATCAGTCCTAGGTGCGACAAGCTCCTTTGTACTGCGACAATGATATCGATAGTGTTTGGTAGTTAATGCGGGCGACGTTTACAAACAAGATTAATAAAGAAACACTCGTTAATAATTTTTTCTTGTCGATCAAACGTCCAAACTACGACTGTGCCCATTTTTCGTAACTTGTCAAATCATTATTTCTCCTACAGCTGCAAGTAGTTGGTTCGAAATTAGGTATTTTGTGACCTTTTCAACGCAATTTTATAGATTTATCGAACTTGCGTATAAGTTTTTCAATCATTTTGTTTTCTCATATCCTAAATCAATAAGGGATATAAAAGTAGATACTTAGATCCCAGCCTGTTAGCTACGTGCGTTACGAGCAAAGCCTCTGTATGTTTCCGGATTTCCAGTCTTTACTTACCTATTTCGGTAACAGTCCCAGTTATTTATTTTATAGCCCGGGAATCTTCGGACTTGTATCTTATTCCTTTTATTCCTCTTTTTGTTTATATCTTTTGTTACTTTTCCAATTTCTCACATTACACCATCCATCTCTTTTATTATTATGATACTTTATATTATTATTGGTATTTGATAACGTAATAACGCCCAAATTTTGTTCTTCTTTCCCTTTATCATATTTATCATCTCAGGAACAATTTTCATATCATATTTTATTTGTTCTTTATGGATAGCAATGGTGCTAAAGATAAATTGTTGAGATTTTTTTAAAGTCTACTTTAACATAAAAAGACTGTAAGTTAAGAATCAAACTTTAAAACGAGTATACTCGTATACGCCGAAAAAGAATATATCAGCATCCCCTTTATATCAGCAACATACGTCGTAAGTATAGATTTTAAGTACACAAAGACACACTGCTTTTTTATATATTTCAATTTCACCTATAGCATCCTATATGTATCCATTCTGATGAATATATTTTGAAACAGAACACGTGATGATGCAATAAATATGGGAACGTTCAGTAGGAGCTTCCAATTACTGGCATCTGTTAAACCTTCGCAAACAACGCTACAGTTTCCACGGGCCTAGTTTTTAAGAGTTGAGTTGGGTGCGGACCTCAGGTGTGCCACGAAATTTTATCCGAGGGTAACCTTAATTGTACCTAGGTACCTGTTTATACTTGCCTGCTTTGCCTGCATACAAATAAAAGGTTTTGTACAAATCCTGTTTACACTAGCTATATTGAACTGATACAAATGTAATAAGTTGTTATTATTGATATGGAGCAGAAAAATTTATAAGGCTGTGTTCTCGTACAATTCAATCAATTTTGTCCTTGTTTTTTAAGAATACTCTTGTTTCATGAAATGCCATAGGCATAACCTAAGTTTATATTTAGAAACATTTTTCTTGAATTATGTAATGTCTATTAATACAACGTTGTATGTACACAACTAAGGTCACCCCTGAAAGAAAAGAAAAGAAAATTTATTAATACGATACACGTATGCCTAATACAAAATAAAACAAGGATTTTGTTTTTAACGATTCGCGTGTGGTCGTGGAATAAGCAAGGGTCATTCGGTATGTAATTGTGGTGTGCCCTTTTTGTGGCACGCAATCGCGTGACGAGCCGCGGCGACTGCCGAGGCTGGCGCCACGTTCGCCGTACACTGTTTCACAAACTTTTCGCCATTACCATCCAAACCACTGCATGAAATGGTAATAGAAAAACTGCTCTTCTATTAAAAGCGTCTGAATCGTCCGTTTGAATGGTAACCTTCCTAAGTATGACCCGCTCGAAATATCCAAGTTCGACAGTGTAAAGTTCCAAAATGGACTCATGTTTGTATAAAGTTTTTTTGATTACCGCAAAATGGTGTCGAACGCAAACTAATCTGTTCCGAATTAAAGACATTCATCACGTCACTTACTCAGCATAATTAATAGACGACGCTTTACTTAGTCCCATTATAACGTTTTAATCGAGATCAACCTCGCTCTGTTTCATATGTATGGGTTAGTAGAAAACAACGTGACGAGCGCTTTATAAAATTCTCAAAATCATCGTATAACATTTATAACCATTAAACTCGTATCTAATGTACCGGTTTAAGCATTACATATTTTTTATTAAAGTAGCATATTTAAGTAACCTTTTCAATAGCATTATATATAATTATAAAAACACTAAAAGCCTCGCTACTTAATTCGTTAAAATGTGATAAACGATTCTACTTGCAATTAAAATCCGTGCCAGATATCAACTAGGTCACAATCGTAGCTGGAAGGTAACATAATGTTCTTTTACATATAGACGTTAACATTTCACTTTAACCCGGACCGTCGGCCGGCTCGCAGCGCCGAGATTTACAAATTAAATAAAATCTACCTTTTAATTTCATATAAACAGTTTCAGTAGAATTGACAGCGTGATTTCAAGATATATAATTTTATTTTACAGGCGCGGAAGGTACTAGTTCGGTTTATTTTATTAAAACTGCCTTAATTGTACGATGTATATACAATATAACTGTGATAATAATTTGCCTGAAGATAAAGCTGTCTGGAAAAGATTAAATCGTACCATAATAAGAAAATTTGACTCACTAATTACACATAATATATTTTAAGATTAGATGGGTATGAAACAATTTCTGACTGAGAAATAAAAAAGGCTTATAAAGAGTCACAAGCAAATAACACATAATATATGCAGTGATAAAATATATGACAGGAAAGGAGAATATATTCATATAACTTATACTTAGATATTTTGCATCATTTCGGCTTAAGCAATGGTGTAAGTAGTTAAAATAAACGAGTTAAGTTGTTTACACGGAAAGTAGGAACAACATTAATTGTAGAGACACCTGCGCCACGGCACTACCCACGACGCTCTTATCCGTTTTGTTACAGTTACTGTGAATAAAGTTAGGAATTAGTCACCTAATTTATAAAATATTCAGTAAAAAAGTTACATTTGTACAACGCACATCAACAGAAAACAGTGAGAACAGTTTTTTAAGAAAAACTAACATAAGAAGTACAGATACGTATAAAACGCATGTACATACATCCTATCTCCGAAGAGGGCAACAAACACATAGGTTACGTCGTCACACGCGCACCGTGACACCTATGCCACCTCATGTTCTTGCATTTTTCATACTGCTTGATATAAGGCCACTTGATATTGAGATACTGCAACGTGTTACTTTTTGTGTTCTGTACTGCAAAAGCAGCTTTTATATATACGTATGGTAATGTCATAAAAAATAGTATTTAAATTGTCAATGTTTGTATCCAACACTGTATAAGTGCATATATTTGGTACCATTCCCTATTGTAATGTGAATTCGTAATGCAACTTGTTATTCATGATCTAATTAACTATTCATACAGAAATTTATTGGTATTGTTAATATTTAAACAAGAGTAGGTAAAAAAATTTCAATAATTTATATATATGTATGTATATGTATGCACATTTAAAAAACGTTCGTAAACCAGGACAATAACAAAAACCTAATATATTAAAGGTAGTCACAACCGTAGACATACATATTTATAAATATAGAAATTAAAATACATACGGGTATTTTTCAAGAAATAAGTAGTCAGGTTTATTTAAGGCTGTACCGTGCACCGGTGCCAGTCTTATTTCAATGTAGATCGAACGTAACCTTCTGATTCAGTACAGACCCAGGATGTGCTATGTAGTCGACATCGTCTACTATATAAACATTTATGCTCGAGAGTCAGTGGAACGACTTGACGACTAATAGTTCCAAACCGTATATAGGTACATAGTAATAGGTACTGTCTCTGATTTATATATTGAGATGGGAATGGTTATTAATAAACTATGCAAGCAGTTACACCACATCATATGTACTCGTACATGCATATAGTTTCCTGATATCCAATCAAAAAATTTAGATCTGATCTGATTTCGATCTGCGGTTTATGTACTGTATTTAAGAACGAAAATGCAAAATAATGTAGCAAACGACAAAATATAACGAAAGTTCAACATTTACTTATCTTTAATAGTTCCTCACTTGCTACATATATCACTGACAATAATTAATAAGTATCTATTTAATTGAATAATTACGTTTATGGTATAAATGTGTTTGCGTCGATTTTGTTTAGTCCCAAAAATATTTACGCAGGGACCATTTTATCATTTAAATTACAATTTTATCCAAATAGAAGCACGTAGAATTATTTAGGTCGAAGCAATAATATAATCCACAAGCTGTACTTTAACCGCTCGCAATTAAACTACTAATTGAGTTACGACTGAACGCTGCGACAGCTGCCTTAAACGGAATAGACAACAAGGATTGAATCATTCCGTAATGACTAGTGACGCCTCGTCATTACCAATGAACGTCCCAATGTTATAGCCGTTGGCGGCTTGCTACGTACCTTTTTCAAGTGTAGTCCAAAGATCTTACCGGGTTGATAGAAGTGTTTTTTTTTAATTCTAGGAACATTAACACTGAACTACGTAGGCACTTGCTGTGTTTTTACTACGTGCGCGCTGACCTAAATAAGGATGTTCTACTTTTGAAGAAACAACACCAGCTCCATACAAAGATCGCTCAATTGACTATACCTCGGATACACAAACGAAACAGTACAGTACATAAAGTAAGATAGGCTTCACACAGTATATAAACGTTCTAGATGCCTGAAAATATGCTATACAGTAGTCTTTATCTGTGTCTCCGTGAGAGAAGTTATCAGAACTTACGTCGTAAGGAAAACTTTAGACTGTCCAGCTGTTGGCTTACTTTTCTAGATAGTAGCATGTCATCTAACATGTACTGATGCAATAGGTTGACATAGGCTCTATGCAATACTGAACAGATCTTATTAAAATGAATTCCCTAATTAATATGTCAATTGCCAAATGATTAAAACGTCAAGCGGATACAGAACTTTAAATTATTTCTATTCGATAGTAACATAATATTATAAATATTAGGACGAATTTAGTTTATCTTGACGTACAGTGTGACCTTTACATGTCTATCGTTTTCATTAAACATATTTGCATCTTTGAAAATAAAAATAAAGAATAGATGTAATCGAGCACAAAAGATAAACATTTTGTAAATGAAAAAGGTGATAATGCGATACATTTATACTCACATTCAAATTCAGAAAAATATGCATATCCATACGTAAAGCAGTAGGTACACGCCTCTACTGCAATTTACTATACCAGCTTAGTGATACGCTTTAAACTAATTTTAGTTAAATAATTTTAACTTACGCCAAACTCTTCATACACCTATATAAAATTGTACGGTAGTAACGACCAGAGCGCTATAAATTAGGCTGTACGAAATTTCAACGTCAAAGCAATTTTATCGGGGTCTACCATAAGGGTTAGAAGCGGAAGAAAATAAAGAGTTTAAAGCAAATTAATACGAATTTATGACCCAAATGCGGGAGCTATTTAACAACGATTAGAGCAGGACAGTCCGGAGACAGTATTTGAGCCTTATCCCAATACGTTATTCGTAATTGACTATTAACGTATTAACTAGCACTCATCACGTATCTATTAGATCCTGACATGACATAAATTGTATAACTTATTACAAAAAGTCACATAAAGAGTCAGTCACATAAAAGAAACCTGTATTTGTACCCTGAATAACAGAGCGTCAACGAAATGTTTTTAGTCTCGTATAATATGTGTACACCCTTTCATTATGATGATTTGTTAATGTTTCTTTTTTATATGGCTAATAAATAAAAAAAGTTGAACGTCATATAAGTTACTCTCAGTCATGAACCACAAATATTTACCTATCTAGACCCGCAGAGGTAGCAGTCTCGATTAAAACATACTCCATTGATTACGTTAACGTTGCGCCACGCTCGAACGAGGTCGTGCACACCGTGACAACGGTGTCGAATTAACATACTAAGTTATTGAATTTTATATAGTAACGTACGAAGAGGTCGCGCTGCGGCTGAAATGGTCTCATTTCAAACGTCGTTGATCATGCTTAATCACAAACAGTACACAGCGACGGAATCAAACTTTTTTTAAACTGAATAAAAAACTATTTCATATCCGACATAAATTTGTATGTTGGTATGTATATACATATTTATTGTATGTTGCTGCAACCCTTTCATATAAACGAAATGCAACCGTTTAATTTAAATTATATAAAATGCAATTTAGTAAAATGTTTTTGTCGATAATTTGTCTATAACTACTGAACAAAAAATAGGGAAATTGGTTAAAAACAGAGAAGAAAACCGTACTGAACTGTTTACCTGTTTTCTATTTATATATAATACATTTTGGCTAAACACAGGTTTCTTCTAATAAGGAGAAAATAGTTATAAAATACACACACTGTTTTATTTTAAAAGTAAAAGTAACATCACGCCTGTAATCCCCGAAGGGGTAGGCAGAGGAGTGTAATACACCCCACATTTCACCAATTTCATTTATTTTAATTATTATGTACAAAGATGTTAACCAACCTATGAAAGCTGGAAGAGCAAATTGAAGTATTATTTTCAGCAGGAGTCAATAAAATGTTAATATAATTCATACCTGTGTATATCGCTCGTCCTGTATTTTTAGCTTACGCAAAGGTTATAACAGTTAAAATAAACAACTGCTGTACACAGAACACACCGACACATGAATTGTAGCGACACCTGCGCCGCGCTACAAGACCATTCACTTACAGTTCCTGCAAATATAACTATTCAGTGGCAAGTCCGTTGTGAAACTGATAAAACATTGAAAACAGAAACCGAAAGTTATTAACATTTCATAGTCGACTTTTTCATATTCATTGTCGAATAGTCTCTAAATTCAACATTACCAAGTTATATAACCCAAATTCTTTGCAAGAAATTAGGGCTTCTTCATCGTACTTATAGCTGTAATAGAACAGCTGTACCTTAATTACTGTGCCGTGTTGAATTACACTCCTACTTGAGACTCGCTCTAAAGGTACCAGGGTCGTAATATCCAATGAACTCGTCACTCATTTACTACATCATAAGCATACAGGAGTCTGCGGCAAGGTAAAAGTTTACTAAGACGCTATTTTCACCGTATATGGACTTATCCTCGCCGTGACATCTGCGCCGTCACGTAGTTATATTCATAAAACAATATATTTGTATTATAGAAGACACCTACATAAAACAAAAATATTATAGCGCGATCTATAATGGTTTTAATGAAATACATAAAATCGAAATTAATTTATACTTATACATAAATCTTATTCCGTTTTTGAGAATACTTCCGCTATGTAATATTTGCGATAAATGAAGAATAAGCAGAGTTTTTAGAATATGTTATTGTTTTAAAAAGCCATCTATGTTTTAAAATGAAAACACAAATAAAATTTACATAATACTACAATCGCGCAAGAATATTCCGTCATTCTATTTCCGAGCAAGTTAACTAAAGTTTGTTGTAGGGCGCATCATTACGACACACCGCGGGTCCTGTGCTACGTCGCGTTCCTGCATTTTCAAAACACTTCAAGTGATGATATTGATACTGAAATATTACAATGGTACCTACAAGGTATCTATGTACATATAAATATCCTTCATGCATAATTCATTTCTATTAATGTTAAATGAAATAACTGACATTATTCAGTACGCTACGAATAATTATAATTTAATTAGGTAAATATACTGTAAATGCCAGCTACATTTACAGTATGTGGACCTGCAGAACATGCTGTTAAAAGATGAATATTTTATTGGAACCTACCACTGATAAAAGCAGAAAGGTAATAAAATCTGTATATCTAAAGTAAGCTTATAAATATTGACATATTCTTAGAATATAGGATACCAGTACCAGAGTATAATACATCAGAGTATTTTGCTTGCCAGGGCCAGCTTTATTTCATACACGGCTGGGCTATATCGTCCGCCCGGTAATGGTCTTATTTTAATGTAGGTCAGACGTATCCTTGCGATTCAGTATCAACATAACATACATATAGTATGTACGTGTACGACGTAGTCCACAGCGCCCACTAATAAACATTCATGTCGGTAGTCAGTGAAACGACATGACAACAAATAGATACAAGCAAAGTGTACTTAGTTACACACACTCTGATTTATACATGTTTCATTTAGTAACCTGCTGACCGTTGTTTATAAGCGACTAGTGAAGTATGCAAATATGTCGAACACCCGTACCTTGCACACAATATTGGGTTGGTAATTAAGTCTTAGTTATAATCGTAATTGTACTTATTGAGTAATTACTTCGCTAATTTGGCATATTATTTAAAAATATTGACTACAAAAAGATTAGAACTTTAAAGATTTTATCAAATTAGAGGCACAGATAATTATTAAGGTCTTTGTCCTCACCGCTTCCCTTTAAGCGCGGTCGGCTTTTGTAATGCCCCAATTATTGTTTTACTTCCGGTATGATGATATCGAGAAGGGGATACTACATACAAATACATTTAACGCCGTCTAGGTAATATTTCTATGTAACAATGGTTCCACCGGAAGCTAGTTGCATTTACCTAAATGTATTGGAAGTATACAATGCGAACGGATTTTTGTATACAAAAGTGTGCTAATTCTTTTTATTTAAAAGTTGTCTATTCAGCGTCCAGTTGCGTCTCTGCGGGTTGTTCATGTTAAATAGATATTATTTATTATATTAGGTATATCTCAGCCGTAATTTGTTTTCTGCGAATGCAACCAGTTTCACTAATTGCATATTTTTTACAGAGCGACGCGACGCACTAATGTCCATACGTACAGTAAATAGTCTTAAAGGTAGATCAATACTTTTATTACATTTAAAATTAAAAAGTTTCCTCATAGCAGCAGGTAGGAAGGAGCTCAAAATTTAGTGATTTAACTTTGATAGTCTATTTCCCTATGGCCTATGCTTGATGACATTCAGAGTGAAGAAAATGAACAGTGCAAACGAATTAACACGAATTTATAACCGTAATACAAGAGTTATTTAACGAAGGCCAATTAGATTAGTGTCACGGAGCATTTGTACGAATAGGACAGGACACCGTGACCCTCATCACATCTGGGCCGGACAGTCCGCCGACAACATTAGCGCCTTGTCATAATTCCGTAGTCGTAGTCGAGTGTTAACCGTATATAATGCTCATTTATATTTCATGTAATATAATTGCGCCAGATGAATGACAGTCCCATTCACTATCCCGCAAATAAAAGCGGATGCCGGGAGTTTTGCAACTCTCGCCACACCGAGTTAATATCGCGATGCCGGGACGTGCTTCTGTTTTGACATCCATTTATCATATTATATATTTAATAATACATTTTGATGGAGTTTTCTCAAATCCAGAAGGAAATACATTATGCAGGTGCAAAAGGATGATGTAACATTTCAAATATTATGTGTCATTTTCATGTTAAATAATATATAAATATTTTATATGTACCTACGTTGCTTTTTATGAATACGTGAGTTTTACGTCCTTTATTATATTCGTCTTAATAGGTTAACTGCTGTTAAAACGATTATATCTGTCTTATCTATCTATCTATCCTGTCTTAAAAGTGTCAGCTAACTCGTCCATATTGATAAATTATAATATTTTTCCATATACTGATTAGCTAAGAAGTTATGTGTGATACTTACATATGTTGTTGTACTAGTATATTTTGTTGTAACGGCCACTTCATTAAGTGATAGTCGCCGCATTCAATTAATATTCAAAGAATTCGGAGATGAAATACTTTAACAAAAAATTATCTCTTCTGTATATTGTATGTCCTCAATATACATATTCAAGTTGCTTATTGTTGTGCTTCCTACACAAACTCGTTAATGATGCAATTAATAGACACATATGTAATCGCCTAAATTAGCTACCGAGAACACCATAGCGTGCTTTTTAGTATACTCGTACAATTGAATTGTAAAAATAGGTACTCGTAGACATGTTATTACTCTTTGAAAACAAACTGCAGCGTAACATATTAGTTTCGGTTAAGTTGTAACAATTTAACTTCATGTTATGAGAAATGGTAATTCATTATCATAGTCATTAAAGGTTTATTTTCAGTCAAAGGCCATGACTTGAACCTCAATCCCACGGAAACGAACGCTAGAGTCTAAACTACTACACTAACACTGGAAGCAAATAATTGAACAATCTTCAACAAACTGTTTTTATATTTCTACTGCATTATACATATGTATTGTAGGAGTTATCAGTAATATTACCCTATTTTATCTAGTTTGAAAACAGTTGTACAATTATAAAAAGAAAGTTTTGCACAGAACTACTTGGAATAAATAATTCAAATATATAACTGCGTTTGTCGGCTTCGGAAACTGGCATCTTTACAAGTGAACTGTTAGAATTTATGTTACTTCGAAACTCTAAGGTAAGCCTAAAGGTATTACGTGTACATAGGTTGGAAACTGTTACGAGAAATGTAAATGAAGTTGGGGCAAATGTTGTAAAAAACCGTAATAAATTTAAGTGACTCTCTTGTAATACACACCGCTAATTTTGATGCTCTCACATATTTATTGAATAACGGTATATAATTAGCGCAATGGCAGTAAGTGTACGGATATTTTTTTTTTACTTTTTTATACATAGTAGAAATATACGTAATAAAATGAACAATTTAATCTGTCAACGCCCAGCTCTTGGCGTGTTAGTTGCAGACATGTTATAGATAACATTTTAACAATCCGCTGTATTTATTTCAATTACTAGGTTAGATAAAATTTGGAACCAAATTCAGTATCAAGTGACAATAAAATATAACTGGTTAAACTCTCACATTCGAAGAAACAATTGTACAAATACGAAGTAAATTTGGGTTTATGTTGGTATTAAAACTACAAACTGAATTGAAAATGTACTTATTAACCACATTCGTAACAATGTTAGAATGTATTTGAATTAGAGGATTTAGGATACAAAAAGAATATCACAGCGACTCGGACATAATTAATTTATTCCTGTTACCAGATTCGTTTTCTATCATTATAATGAAATTATAGAATTTGAACTAGAACTTTTAGAACACAATCAGATGAAATACACATAAAAACAATTGTAAATTAATAGCAAATAAGGTTGTTTTGCCTTTACATTATTGTGCAATGCCTAAATATATACTTTTATATAAACAATTTTATGCCTAGAACTTTCCTTCTTCTTCTTCCTTGTGATAACCACACAAATATTTATCCTGGATGGGAATCAAACCCACAATGCCTGACTCAGAACTTAGGACCATTAAGCAATCAACCAATCAAGTGACCAATTGTTGTTATTACAATTTTTTTTAATTCTTATAAAATATAACTTATACAAAGTCTGCTTACGATAAGCAATCGTTATTATATCAGCTTAGTTTAGATGTCGTGGATATCGGAAACATTGCTTAAGGTGCCATTCCCACAAATACAAAAAAACAACATAAGGAAAATTAATAACATTTTTTTACTGTAGAATCAGTAGGTACTTGAACTTTTTACTTAAATTTCGTAATAAATATTGAGTTTTCTTTCCTTATACAACAAGTCTTTACGGCAACGATTACTTACGATGAAACAGACGCCCCGCAAAATTTTTTGTACTCAAATAACTTCCCACAATGAAAGAAAATAAATTGAAAGTACGAAATTCAAATGCTTGAACGATCACATTGTCTTAAAACAAACATTGTGTTGCGATATACAGCAATACAGGTCACGGAAATCAATAACAGGTTAGGTAATATTTCATTGGTTTTATAAGAAAAAAATATTGAATACGTTATATTACAATTCAGCACACGTAGAACTAAGAACGTGCTTCGTTTTCTGATATTTGAAACAATGCCAGCCTTGACATGAAAACACAAATCAAGCTTTCCTAGCTTTTCATCGATCATATCCATTAATATTATTTTATGGATGCGGGTGTATAATTGATGATATCAAGAACGATTTTCAATGAGAGAGTTCCTGCTGCTCGTACGTGATTATAATATATGATTGCTTTGGAGAACCAAATAATATTTCTCCACTTCTCTATACAATTGTGCAAAATGCAGTCAACTTCTGGAACAAAGAAAATCAATGGTTCATTGCGAACAATCTGTCCACAATTAAAAGTATATGTGTACCGTGATATATTTGTCTAACTAGAACAAAACCATAAATATTTGATGTCCCACACTAACAACAACTCTATTAATGGAACTCAACTTCGCTTCTAATTTATACAAGAATGTAAGTAGAAGCAGTAGAAACGTACCTACTCCTACTGTACCTGACCAAACTTACGTCATAAATGTATTATTTTTTGATTGAGAGGGAAACTTATATGAATCTTATTCAAAATTTGTCTTTAGTCTCTAAAATGCCTAATATAAGTATAAGGTCTAAACGTTACAGATGTCCATGATCAGAATATTTATATTAGGATTAATGTAATAAATATTTACATGCGACATCTTATGACTAAATTAACATCCCTTACAGATAAGATAGATCAAGAGTAGGGTTGTCATAGCTCCCCGTAGACCGAGATATGACTTATTTATAGAACGGCGTTCTCATTTCACTCATTGGAATAATACGCCAACTAAAATTACATATATCACTGACAATAATTCATTGTCATATTAAATAATTTATACATAGAGTTAGTTTATATTATATGATAGGAATAGGAATCATTTATATTTTAGACCGAATGATAAGAAAATAAAAACAATTTGTGTTTCGGTGTGAGGCGACTACTAACAGGACTAATCCTACTATTAATGATCTTCCTACTATTAATGATCTTCCTACTGAATAATACTAACGAAACATTCTTATTAACACCTAATATTACCTGAACCAATTTACACTAACAGTTTAAACTCTACGTTACAATGAATCAATCTCATTATCATCAATATTGGGCTACTGATGGCCATAGGCCTGTACTAATTATCAATATTTTGCCCTGTCTACGGTTGCCGCATCCAACTTCTACTAGTACTCGTATATGTGCTATTATTCTAAATCCACGCGGACGAAATCGTGGGTGCAGATGAGCGATGCTATCATACTATATCAAATATAACAAATGAAGCTACAAAGACACGCGATTTTTTTTCCAGGAGGATGCTTAATGCAATGCTTACATTATCCACATAATCGTATGTGCATGTACAATACTGTGAATGACATTATATCCGTTAATAATTACCTATAAGTTTAATCGTGATGAATTCAGACAACCCTTTTAGCGAAGGCAACAGAATCAGATTAATACAAACATGCGTGTTGTTACATAATCACATAATGCAAATGATTCCATACGTCCCAACTAGAAATCAAATTAGGAATGATATGCAACACCGAATAGGAAACGTATTCGTATTAACGTACATTCAATTTAGCGTAATCATTATAATCGTACTTTATGCGTAACATTGCTAAATATGTAACTTCGTAACGGCCGTTTTCACGATATGCAAATGGAATAAAAAAAATATTAATCGCCATCTTCTTGATGGAATACTTTTTTTCCATGTTTTCATTTCATTTCATTATCTACCGTATTCTTTGGTGTAACTGGAATTTTTTTTTTTAAATAGCTATCCCTATTTCTAAGGTAATTGAACATTTTTGTTTTACGTGTGATAGGTATATAAGTGTGCGATTGGTAAAAAGTCCAACTGAAAATAAATAAAGACAGCGAACCAAAATTAATAATAATACTATTTATTGTTAAATTAGGTTAAAACATGACGTAAAGTTTTCCTAATATCATATTAGTAGCGGCAAAAGACGACAACGAAAACCGCATGCTTGTTACACTTTGTATCGTGATGTTAAAGTTGTGAGGCCATCACAACTAAACTAAAAGCCACATCTGTCGTTTAATATCTCCAAGTTGCGACCACAAATGCAATTAGCGTAGAAATTCGTAACAGAATAAACCTATTTGTTACGTACCATCATTTAAAATAATGTTTTAAATACATGCTATAAAAAAATCGACTACCGCATCGTCTGTTTGTTTGTGCGCTTTAATCTCCGCTAGTACGTAAAATACAATTATCTTATCTTCACTGAAGTTCGTGTAAGATTTTCATAATTTAGAAGATTGTTTAATAAGTAAGGTTTAGATAATATTAGAAATATTATATAAATAATATAGATATAGATAATATTATATAAGAAAAGGAAATTGTAAATCAAGTGAGAGAAAAAAGCGCAAGTATGAAAGTTGTAGCAACAGAAATCAACGCGATACATCTGTCGCTAATATTTGGACCGGAAACACAATTATGGGATACGTACTCGTATCTCGAACGCTACATGTACCCTACGCTATACCAATGAACATTCATACGCTTATTTTCGTTAAAGTACAGTAACGTGTGTATATCATTTTATAATTAAAAAATCACGCCTATGTTTATTAAGTTTTCTACAGATATACAGCTCTAATTATGTAGCTAGAGAAAATCAATAACAGCCTAGTGTTTAGCTTTTACCATTTCATTTCTCTGATTTTATAAAGGTACGTAGGTTTTTAAGATTAAGTCAAGATTCATTATGAAGTCTGCAGTTTGCAGACTATGGTGCTGGTTAGCTATGATGACGAGGATAAATCAGATAAGTATTCAAATTTTTGGAATAAGAATATTATATAAATATTTAAGTAGTGTGTATTTAAGTAAGTGCTCGTAGCCCCGACGAGGTTACAGATGGTTTGCTATAGAAGTGAAGCGACATGGAGCACGGTCGGTAGGTACTTGGAAGGATGACCGCTATTGCCTAATTTTCACAATCGTCACGTCCGATCGTGGTTATCATTAGGTAACAATCGTCAACAATTTCATCGGAGGCATTAAAGGCGGTTTAAAAAGCATCCTACACACGAATTGGCCACCTACCCCTATCTCATAATTATATTATCATTTACTTATGTTATACAATTTGTTTCACATATTATCATATCTATCTGTCTATAAAAGTAATTATTAAATATCAAAGTATCTTGGAAACAATAAATTTGGTGTCGTACTTCTTGTCACCCAGACCTCCATTACTTGTATCCAAATTCTGCAATGATGTTGGCTCCTTAAATTAAACCTAAAACTGTTAAAAATCTTGATAAAAACGTAAGCTTTTAACTTACGAAAACATTGATGACCGCATAGTAGCATAAAATACCTAACACACGAATGCAACCCCATATATTACGAAGTTGGGGCGACAAAAATAAACATGACACATCTGTCGCTAATATCTCTAACTTTCAATGACAGCCGCAGTCATGGGTTCAAGTTATACTCTACGTGTATTCTGTATTTGTTAAACGAGAACTTACTAACTTTCGGTGATTTTTTTGTGGTGAAGCCAGATTATGACAACAATGTTTTTAGAACTAGATTTAATATTACGTTTTACCATGGACAAAATGCTGATTGCAAATCATATGATGTTTTAAAATAAAGGTCATCGAAATGTAAACTGTAAGGGTAAGGTAAGTTACAATGTACCTTACAGATAGGTATCAATACTTAGCACTACCTAATGGTAGCCACTAATTGTTAGTTGCAACATCATCTGAAGTATGGAAGGCCGCAGCGACAGAAACCATGAATATAATAACTTTCTATAAAAAACGCAATTGCAGTATCACAATATCGTAATAATTGCATCACCGTCCTTTTATAGACAATAGTATAAATTAGTGAAAATAATAGAATAACGAAAATTGAACGATTCCATTATACCCATTCTCGGAAGACGTCGGGTGAATCACGAATAAGGCATCTTGCCATTTTTGATTTTATCTAAGACCGACGCTGACCATATCCGCCCTTTGAGACATGGAAACTTAAGATCAAAGACAAACTTCTAATTACTGGACAAGTTCGGCGTATTGCTGTCAAATGACACGATATTATTATTATTAAAGGTAAGGGAGATAATCAAGTACATTTCATAGTAAAGAATTAATTAGGATAGGCAACGTACGAGTAATATGGCAATACTATCACTTCACTGCGCAACTACGCTGTTGTTGCATGAGTCACGCAGCCATATGATTTTTTTTATATTTAGACAATTAAATCGATATCGATATTTAAAACTGTTTTGCGTAAACCTCATTGGGCTATAGATGCTTGACTCCTTAATATTACTACTCTAGCGTATAGCCGCCGACCCTTAATCGGAAATTTCAATCATATTAAACCGTAAAAGAAATCCTCCAATCAAATAGCCTAATATTTACGACACGTCGCCGTGGAATCCAATTTTTATTTGTTTGGCAGCACGTGGGCCACATACGAGAAATTGAAATAGAGTGAAATGTATGCAGTGCGTGCCTCTGTATTGCGCTCTCAGTTACAGACGTAGGATTTTTCTTTTTTATTAAAATTGATATTGAAACCATATCTAAGCTAACGTGGACAGAGATAAAATCGCGAACACTAGCCAACCAGCCAACAATTTCGTGTTACATTTTGAATTCGACCTGTCTAGAATTAAAGTAATTCCACTAACAGAGCATAATCATTTAAACATAATTATTAACCGAATAACAACAAATCTTGTCGCCTCCGAAACTTTTATTCAGCTTTTCTATTTTCAGTTTTTTTCTATTTCCGCTGCTGACGTGCTAGTATAATCTAAAAGAGAACCACGGGAAATAATGACGCTTACTTTTTTCATGATGAAACAAAAAGAATTTATAACCACATTGTGTTTATGTATCTTTGGCACATACTTAATGAAAAGCCTTTTTTACGCAAGAAAGAATATCAAAACGGTAACGTGAGTTATTTATTATATGGCTAACTTTCACACATTTGTTTATTACCTACTCGTAGCTATTTAGTTGAAAATAAAATATAAATTAGCAATTTTGTCGAAGGTTGATAAGAAGAGCAATTCTTAGCCTGTCCTTGACGCGTAACTTAATTAACTTTCCTACAATTATATTGCAGCCATATAAATGTAATGGATTTACGCAACAGTAAATCTGTAAGCTTGCTACACGAATTTACTCTTAGACATCATTATTATTTTATGGTTCGGTCTCAAAAACGACTCAATTAAATGAATAAATAATGTATATACCTAATAGATATAACTAGTGGACCTGATTTTGATCAATGTATTTAAATACGATACCAATCCGTATCTCCTCCACAGTGGAGCAGCGTAGTAGAGAATGCTACAGACTTTCGAACGGTTTCGGGAAGATACCCATGCCGAATAGTGCGACATAAATATTTAGGTATTATAAATAAGCAGTGGTTCAAAGATTACCAAGCATCTGACTGCTTAAGCAACAGAATTCTTATCACTTATTTATTTAGAGATCGATATTTAAAGAGGCATAAGTAACCACATAATTTTTCCGTTGCTCCAATCGTACTCATAGGTGTGGTCATGTATAAGTCACTACTCTCATTCTACCTTTCAGTATAATATTCATGGGCGAACTAATTTGAAAGCCACGTTGTTCATTATTCGAACGAACACTAAAGAGCTAAGTCAGACATTTCTCTATTTAAACCATGAATAGCTAATGTGCATGAATGAAAGTGCCATGAACGTAGCTATCTGATTATGTGGTCCACATATTAGTGGTGTGATGCTGCTGTGATGCTGCTATATCCTACAAATTACTAAATATCACGAAAAAAATTACTGCCTATCCTTTAATCTAAGAAAAAACTACTTCACAGTCGTGTGCTAAGACTCTTTGTTACAGTATTTAAGTATCACTTTATAATCAATAGCTTATGATGAATAAACGCCAACGAACTAGGTAGACGGACAAAATAAAGGTTTGCTAACCTCACTTTTAGAAATATATACATAAATAGAAAAAATACTAGTAATTGTTGTAACAACAAAATAAAATGCAATAGTTCAGCAGACGGCGGCGCTATAATCCATTTAGTAGGTTATGAACTACCCGACGGAACCCAAGAGGAACGGACATTCGAAAATCAACGTAAATATATTACGAAGATTTTTTCAGACAATGCTTACCTTTGGGTGGTTAGTAAAAGTTAACTGCATGTAATAATCAAATAATCCAAGTCAAAAAATGGAGCACAAACTCTTTTTCATCAAGCAATACCTACTGCAATCGCGAATGCCTTAAGTATTAAAAATATGATAATGTACCATAAATGAATTAATCACTACTAGGTTAAAAAAAATGTACATTTTTAAGATATATAATAGTAGTTGAATTGCAAAGTAGGCATAAATTGTACTTCTCGCTTTACATTAATTCATTATGCTACAAACCACATTTTTAGTTATAGGATACGTCAAGGAATTACAAAAGCCAATACAAATATAAGCGCGAGTAGTTGTCGCCGTGCATGGCCGAGAAACGCCGACGACATAATCCCTTTAGTCGATAACGAACTGACCGAGTACTGTTGGAAGTCGGCAGATAACAAGCCATTGCACTTTACGCTCTTTTATAGCAGTGTGCAGCGGCATTACACCACATCAATATACTGTTCTATCAGTTTTATCATTCATATGTACACAAATATTTACACGTCATAATGTAAGCATTAAGAATTTTAAGAAGACATGCAAATTCGTCCGAGATAAATATTGCATTGAAAACGAATTATTGCGGCACTACCGTTTATAAATGTTTTTGGAGCTGATAGAACCTGTATACGAATCTCAAGAGTAATGACGCATCTGTGACGGACCTCTGATAGGGCAGATACTAACGAATACTAACTGCACTTAAACTAACAAACACTTACGTAAACAGAGTAGCAAACCAACACGCCCATGAACATCTGCAACCAACCTTTGAGAGGAGTTTGGATTTTTTTGAAATAGGACTGTCAGTGTGAGGCAGTTTCGTTTATTATAATTGTTAATTATATCTTTAGAAGTTTAGTATTCATTAGGATCAGGGCTCTTAGATATGTTACTAACAGTAGTAATAGCAGTAGTAGTTACTAACAGTTAGTATAATTATATTAGTGTGAATGCAATTAGTATTCGTTAGTAACAGTGCTATTGAAGGTTGATCAGAGATGCGTGCCTTCTTAAGGATACTAGTATACACGTACACAGGTATCTGAACCCTTCAGACCTAAACACAAATTGTAACAATAATTGTGTCACGAACGATATATGGTGTAGGTGTAGTGGTTATATTTCCCCGGGACAGAGATAAGCTATCTCGCGGCATATTAGGTACCTATATATACTTTAATTGTCTAATTTGACCGATAGCGTAAATAACTAAGTGAAAAATGTATATTAGGATATTCAACAAAAAAGCCTGTTGTAAGCAAAATAGTATCTAACTGATGGAATTTTACGTAGCTGGTATTGAGGTACACAAAATTGTTGACTCAATTAAATATTCCAATCCCACGCAGCATAGGCAGGAATTATGTATACATAATTATGTATATATACTCGTATACAGTTTTGAAATTGTGCAAAGTAATTCTAGTCAACAAATCAGCAACAAAAACAAAACTACCCCAGTATTCTGTTCACTGGCAAAAGTACGGTCTGTGAACATTTTCAGTTCATTTTTATACAAAAGCTATTATGTCTCACGAGGGCAAAGTTTCTGAAGTTAACCGCGGAAAAACTTATAGCACAAGTTCATACAAAAGCCACATTCGGCTACGACTCGAGCTCCACTGTCAACGATATTTTAATATTGAAGATTTCTCTCCCAGTTTCACTTTGTTTACTTATTATATACTTTAATAACAGGCGAAACGTACGTTTCAACGTGCCTAAACTGCAATGAAAATGAAAAACCTCACTTACAACATAATTGAAAATTTACACAACAAAATAAATTATTTGCAATTACATACATTTATTTTATATAAGTACTTTACTATAATCAGTTCTTTAGGTACACGCGTCTAACGAAGAGAAATAATTGGTCCATGTTGAAGTACTTATATAGAGACAATTTATTGGGTTGTTAATTGGATGAGACGGAAGCTGCCTACTGCCAGTTGTACCTAACAAATAATATTATTTCTCGTTGAGATGAAATTGTATAGAAAATGTTTTAACAAGATCATTATTGTGATGGAATTAATGATTATGACGTACTAGCCTATACTTACTTGCAATTAATTAATACGATATTCTGCACGTGAGTACTCAACATGGGCTAACAATGTTTTGTCGCGCTTCATTTAAATAGCAGTTGGAATTCAATTCAGTGGATAAATCGGTCCGATAAATAAACGTGTACGAAACAATTGAACAAACACAACACAATCGCAGACACTGTGTCGAAACTCTGATTAAATTTGCATGTACGGGGCATAGTTTTTTAAAGCGCATATGTACAAAAAATGACTTGACCTGTTAACTCATTTAGAATTATGCTCTGGGAATATACGAGAGAATTCTTAATCGTCGTGAATTCAAAACGAGCTCGGTTTTCACCCCCTAATTATTCATAATTAATCACAATGTGCATCCGACACGCCAAGTTGTCTAGCTCGAGGATCCCCTAAATAACAACAACAAGCAAACGTAAGACAGAAATGCAGCATTTAATTACCCGTATTCGTCACGTAAATTAATATCAGAACGGTCACACGCAATACGACACAATTCGATTACAATAATTTTAAAGCTTATCATTACATAGTATAAAACAAAGTCGCTTTCTCTGTCTCTGTCTGTCTGTTATGTCCCCTTGTTCCCTTAAATCT
>DWUN01000170.1:0-28323 GCA_018249975.1 Passova gellias
CGTGACTCGATCTTGTCCAACTAAGCGTTGCCCTATAAATAATATTGATATTGCAAAAAAAAATTCAGATTATTAATCGAGATGTAAGCTATCCTATCTGTTAAGTTGGACCAATTTACACATAAGTGCAAAATTTGGATAAAATCGGTTAAGTAGTTTAGGAGTCCATCGCGGACAAACATTGTGACACGTAATTTATATATATTAAGATAGACATTTCACTGATTGTACATTACTGTTTTTCTTTAATATTACTTAGTTTGGAATAATATCATTCTATAGAAATAACTTAAAGAAATTTCAAAGTGATTTACATACACGCTGTAAGTTTGTCTGTGCTATGCTACAACGCTTGGACGGATATTTAAATTCACAATTAGGTTATAATTTAACTTTACAACGAGATAAATTTGTACAATAGTCAATTATTCCTAATCGATTTTTGCTCCTTCAATGTTCAATGCTAACTAAATAACTATAGGCAATAAAAAAAAAACATCTTCATTTTGAAATCACAGACGGACATTTTAATTTCATTTAAAGATATATGTATAAATTAACAGGAACGGTTGCATGAATGTTTACAGCACCTCAATAACTTATTGGAGAACTACTTAGAGCCGTTGAAGAAAGAAACATTTTTATCAAACGCCGAGATCAATGCTCTATTCGGAAACATACAAGAGATAGTAACTTTCCAACGGCAATTCTTGCAAAACTTAGAAGAAGCCCTCGAGTCTGAACCTAATTTCCATCATTTCGAATTCTCTAATCAATTCAAGGTAAATATACGGCATTCAAATGTTCAATTTTTTTTTGCGTTAACTTTTATTTTCAATATTTGATATTTAATAACGATTGCAAAGATATTTAAAATAATTTAATTGTTTTATAAAAAACTTTAAATAAAATATGAAAGATATATAATAAATTTTTAAATGTATTTCCAGAATGTTCTCTTCGCTGTTGGAAACGCCTTTCTTTATTACGTCAACCATTTTAAATTATACAGCTCGTTCTGCGCTAGTCATAGCAAGGCCCAAAAAGTTTTACATCCAAGTAAGTTTTATAAACTGTTCTCTTGTGTTGCAGTCGAATTATTATTTCTCGTCATCATAATACAACTTTAACTTTTTGCGTTCCACAGATGAGGGAAATCAGGCTTTGCAAGAATTTCTTGCGGCGCGTAATCCGAAACAGCAACACTCTTCGACTTTGGAATCATATTTAATCAAACCTATTCAACGAATACTTAAATACCCCTTGCTACTTCAGCAACTGCGGAATTTGACTGATGTTAATTCTGAAGAACATCTTCACTTAGTCGGTAAGAACCGCAATTTGTATCTTTCTAAGTATTTACGCAAGTAGTCGAACTACTTATAAGTTAGTATAATCTGTTATTAATAATTACAACGCTTTAATAATAACTTTCAGAGGCTTTGAAGGGAATGGAAAAAGTTGCAGAGCATATCAATGAAATGCAACGAATACATGAGGAATATGGTGCTATATTTGATCATTTGTTTAGACAACATCAAAAGTCTTGCAAGCAACCGATAGATCTAAGTCCCGGTAAGTTTCATGTTCTAACATTGTAGTGCGTATAAATTTACGGCTATTAGTAATTAAACACAGCAAATACTTTTCCAGGTGACTTGTTATATTATGGAGGCGTTGAATGGTTGAATATATCAGACTTTTTAGGAAAGATAAAAAAAGGACTGGAATTGCACGCGATGTGTTTTGTATTTAAATCTGCGGTTGTCTTCCTTTGCAAAGAAAGACTGAGACAAAAGAAAAAATTAATGGTGAGTTATTATACTAAAATTTATACATTGCTTTTCTAAGGAGAACATTTTTTTTTGTAAATGTATTGTTATTTCTTCAGGGAGTACCCTCTAAAAATAATTCAAATGAAGTGGAGATTATAAGGTATCAAGTCCTAATCCCAGTGACAGAGGTACAGGTCCGCGCGTCCTCAGCCAAGGACATGGACAGCCATTTCCTATGGGAACTCATCCACCTGCGCAGCCAATTACAGCGTCGATCAGAAAAAGTTTATGTACTTTCTAATAGGTAAGTATTTGTCTTATTATGATTAGGGCTTTGAAGTTCTAAGCATGAAATATGTTTGATTGTCTGATGTATATTCACCGTATTGAAATGATTAGATAAATCCATTCTAATTCGTAACCTGATATAGTTATTCCAAGTACGTGTACATAACAATTATCAGGATCCAATAATTTATAAGGAGATTGTAAAGGGAAAGTGGGATGCTTGAACACTACAACTACTTATACTATTATATATATACATTTAAACAGTCTACACAGCTTCATTAAAATGTCTAGATGAATACGCTCAGGTAGATGCTGAGTTGTGACTGTGAACTGTGAATTATGATAAGATTATATTAATAGGGATGTAGGTACATACACCCTCTGTGCTTAGCATTACATAAGGAATGATAAACATGGTAATACTTGTGTGGTATAATCAACAGCACGGCGGATTTCCGCAACGCGTTTCTCAAGACGATCCGGCAGATTATTCGTGAGTCGGTGCGAAATATGTCGCTGCCGAGCTCGCGGCCCGCGCCGGCCCCGCCCCGCGCCCCGCACGCGCCGCACTCGCACCACGCCGCGCACACGCTTGACCGCGACCGCCCTAAACACCAGGTGAATTCTTATAATATCAGCACACATATATTTGTTTTAATGAAACGGTGCATTATAAAGGTTTAACGTATTATTATTACTATTACGTATTATTATTATTATTATTACACGCTTTATAAAACTGTACGACAGTCGACTGTCGTCGTCGTTGCTAATCTCAAATTTTGTTCGGTCTGAAATCATTGTGATAATTAACAAACAAATTACAAACTTTTAACATTGAAATATTGTATCGTAGTTCTTCGTTTCGACTTCGTAACACGAATATTTTTCCCAGATCAGATACTTAGGTATAAGACGGATTAAAAAGTGATAACACAAAATACATTAAAATGTTTTTAAGCATATAAGCATATACATCACAAAAATTGTCATTTGATTTGAATGACTGTAATCATATCAATTTCGGGTCAAAATTTCAGTAATCCTGTTCTCTTACAATTTTATGTATAGCTATGTATGTCCCTAAAGTCAATTAACAAGAATAGATAGATGTATGATGATGATATACAGCGCGTAATGCGTAACGCTCGCCAGCTAAAGCGACCTCTTTAATGTTTAATGGAGGAGGTATAGATGTTGATCAACTTACCTTGTGAATTTTAGGTACAAGTGATGCAAGGTTCCCACACTCTGGGAAAAACCAAGAAATCTAAAATAACAGGACAACGGCTCTCCGCTGGAAATATCGAGGTACTTTATCCTTTGTTTTATCCTTTCAATATGGAAATTTATTCCGGATTTAATCCAACACAGTATTTTTTTTCAAAATATACAGAGAGATATATTTTTGCCTATATAGGTGGGAAATTTATCACGGGACAACTCGCAAGATGCCGAAGAACCGCCTCAAGAGATATCTTCCGACGAGCCCTCTTTCAGGATCAGGAGCAAAGTGCTCGGGGAGCCCGCGGGTTAGTTTTCTTAATTTTTTTTAATTTATTGAATTAAATTCAGTTCTCCCGGCAACTACAAATTTCATGCTTCCAAAATATTACAATATTTTGTATTCTTGAACTACTATGTATACATATTAAATTATCACTTATAGCTATAATGTTTGTCAGAATATTAAAATCTTTAATAAATGTCTATGATTACAATCGTGTAACAGTTTTGTAACGTTGGCAGGGAGTACCTCGGCGTCAGCGGTGGAAGTTTCGAGCGGCGAAAACAGCAAGCGAGCTACGAGCGGGCCGAGCGGACTGAGCAGCGCCGACACCGAGGCCGAGGGCTCCAAGTCTGAGGGCGAGGACGAGCCGCCGCCGCCGCCCGCCAAGCGAGGGTTAGGCCGCACCCCCAACCACCTCACCCTCAGGTACCATATGTATGGGTGCGCAGATCCAAACACACCGATCAAATGTAATGCGAGCACTACACTCCAAACTAAAATCGCTTGCTACTTTAGGGATTAATTTTAAAATACCTATATTTTGATACCTATGGTTTATCATGGCCATACCATGGATTTACTTGTATTAATACAAGGATGTTTACATACAATTGACCTTTATAAAAATAAACAGAACTAACTTACCGAAATCGCAAACGCAGTACCTACATAATAACATCTATAAAATTGTATTATTTGAATTTTTAACTTCTTGAAATATCAAGATTATCCTCGTCCGTATATTTAGAAACCAATTCAATAAAAATATATAATTTCTAAATGCTTATTTCGATAAGTAGTTACCTCATTATTATAAAACATTTCGTCTAAAATGTGACAGATATTTTAGCAGCGGATTGAACTATTTTCTTCTTAGTCTTGCAACTTATTAATAGACATAGTGCCTTATGTAATTATTAATAGTGACCCGTCTAAAAGCATCCATAGCATCCATTAAGCATCTTTGTTAGGAGTAAAACGAATGCTCACATTATATTTACAGTGCCTACACGATGCACAGACACTCGCGAATTGATATTTGCGCTCATTCACTCATGTCTCAAAATTTACGCATATTCGCTTATCTCTACTCATACATATGTCCCGTGCTTTCCCCTTGTAATTATAAAAGATAAAACATTTTCATACATATGTATGTATAATGCTTTACAGCACGACCTCTACTTTGAGCGCCGGCAGCACAGGAAGCCAGGCTCGTCTTATTCAATCCTCTCACCAGCCAACGCAATACCAGCCCACTATGGTCAAGGAATTAGGTAAGCAAGAGTCACAATCGCTCAAATCTTCCCCTGAGAGAAAATGTTCATCCACAGACAGAAGAATTAAAGTGATTCGTTCAGGCAGTGGAAGCAGCATCAACAGGGAAAGATCCCCAAGTCGTTTAGCGGACCACCCGTCGCCTGACAGGGATCGAGTTACAAAAGTTATCATTTGCAAGTCGCCAAATAAGTCTAGTCTTAAACATTCGAAGACGTTGCACCGATCCCCCAAGGGCAGCTTTGATCAACCGAAATCCCCGCGAGATTCCATCGACAAATCTCGGTCTCCCCAGCAAAGTTTCGACGGATCTAGATCTCCGCGCGGGAGCATAATGAAATCCCGCGAAAGCAGCTTGGATAGAGCCAAGTCTCCAAAGTCTGCTCCAAAGAAGGGCATAATGAGAACGCCTCAGGCCAGCTTCGATAGGTCTCCGTGTAAGTCCCCAAATGTAAGCCGCCGCTTGTCTAGGTCAAGCGGGGAGAAATTAGCGAGACTCGGTACAAACTCCTTGGATCGGATGACTCATTACTCACAGCTAGCTAAGGCTGAGGACAAGGCAATGAAAATGGGCATTGTCGTATCTAAATCCACGGAATCCATTGCTAAGGCAATTGAGCACCCGACTTGCGTACAATGTTATTTGTCGGTGAAAAAGCAATCGAAGACCTCCTAGCATAAGGGGAAGGGCAAGCTCCCTAAGGCTCGAAGAAAGTCTTTAAGGACTCAATCTATCTTGGTTTCGTCCGACCGCAGCAGCATCGAAACTTTGGACGACATGAGCCTCGAGCGCGGACATTGCCCTTCCACTCGATATTGCCCTACCTCTCGACATTACGAAAAAAGCGACTTTAATCAAATTCATGTTTAAACTAGAATTTTCTTATTTTAAAAATAATAAATAAAAATTGTGCTTGAAGGTCATGGATGATACAAGTGAAACTTCTTGCTTATTATGCGTAGATAAAGAGACGAATTAATAATATTTTTTTCTTGCAACACCAATAACTAACGAAACATTTCACAAATACTTATTATGCTGTACATATGTATATAAAAATTCCTTATTAAGATATAAACTTTTAAGCCTACGCTATGAGAGTGTAAACAAATATTATAATTACTTACACGCTTAAGAATGTCATAAAAATTATAGTGTAATATTTTCATTTTTACTGCTTAAGCTTAAAGGCTTATCTTAATTTGAGGATTTTGTGTACAATACAGTACATTATTCGCCTCATGGCGTGATTCTAATTTTTCGTCCCATTACAAAGTATAAGACGGGATAAGAAAGAAGTTTCACTTCAATAATTTATATCTTATTTTCTGAATATCGTTTTACATAAACTATTGCAAATGAAAGGTTTAAGAATGGTGATGTTTTAACACTACTGCGAATATTTGTAACTTGTACGCTGTAAGGAATTGACTAGGGATGTTTTAAAAATGATATTTAATTCATAAATGAAAATTAGATAGTTTATTTCAATTTTATGTATATTTTAAAGTAATTTATACTAAAATATTTCGCTATATCTACCTACTAAATTTTAAACACCAATTTAGCAGCGCCACAGTTAAGAACTATTGTTTTGGTGGCATTACGATCAATTCAAAAGCAAAGTAAGGTTCAAATTACGTATACGTAATGGTTTCGACCTATATTTGAAATGTAGAAGAAAATCATACATTCAAATAACCCCTTTTACGGGATCCATACTCCTAAATAAAATAAACTATCGTATGTAGTTGTGTGATAAAATGGTAGACTCGATTTTATTAATCACAAATTACCTACATAATTAACTCAATCACAATTAGGTAATATAGATAACTCCAAGTGCTAAGTACTAAACGATAATGGCTGTGGAATCGTACTGATGTTAATCCTAAATCACTTTTTTCATATTTTGTCTTTTGTAACTAATTTCACATGTACTGTTGATATCACAAATTCCTTTAGGTACAATACAATATTACTATTGTGTATGTATATTGATTGGATTTGTATCATTAATTAAGTCTTCCATTTCGAAATACTTATATTTAATTAAGTTATTTATTGTATTTTTTGTCTTTATGCCTGCTAACAATAATTTTATAGGACTAGATGAAATAACAATCTCCAAATTTATGGGAATAATTTTAAATTGAGTTACGGTCTGTGAAGGGAATAAAAAAATTGGTATTGTAACGCCAGATTTCAGCCTATTGCATTTTAGCGTTAATTCTACCATAATAATCATTATGTGAACACTTATATCAATATAATACGTGCATGTTACATTTTAAATAGAATAATTAACTTATTCAATTATTGAGCTAACACGTATAATAAAATACATATATAGGATAGCCTAAAGCATTTAAATACACTTTAAAAAATATAATACCTACTGACTTAATACTTAAATGTAAAAGTAGTAATCCCTTCTTTTTGAATAGAAACATAGACATTAGCTGCGCACTAAATACATATATGTATGTTCCCTAAATATAGATAGATAAATGCACTGGCAAAACGCAACCGATTAAGTATCTACTTATAAATTAGTGTTTTCGTGTAGAATGAATTTAAATTTGTTCACTGGTGCACCTTTTATAATAATATCTATTCGTGTCTGTAGGCTTAGTTATAATTCGTAAGCTCTTCGAAATTTCCCTATATATTACATAAAACAATAATTTAATTTGAATGTTCGATGTAATGTTGACCGCCGGAACTACTACTACCTATATTTGAAATACGCGCATCCTCCGATTCTAGTATTTAACTTTCTAATGATGGGTTCAGGCGCACATTCGTGAGGCTTCTACCGGGTGACAGGATCGTAGAGTAAAAAGGAGCTAGGACTTTTACGCTCGGTAAAATCGTCTAAAACTCTCAAATATATCGTCTACTACGTCGATAATTTATCGATTTATACAAACCAGACATTACCAAGCGCCAAACTTCAACATAAGCAAATGGACAGATCGCTCGTTCACTCCTTTTTATGACACGATCACGTCTCCGACAACATTCATCAAACATTCAACTCTTTTCGCTAACCCGCGAAACCCGGAGATCGGTACGATGACGCGTCCAAATCGCCTCGGCGAGGCTCGAGCCGGCCGCGCCCGCACGCTCGCCGAGCGGCCGCACTCGGTATCGGCGGCAGTGCGAGGCGGCGACGACCCCGTAAAAGAGTTCGGTGTTTGGTGTGTTGTAGGATCGCCCGTGTGGAAACCACGCGACATGTTGAGCGAGGCGGCCGGCGGCGCGGGTGGCGCGGCGGCGGCCGGCGCGTCCGCGCCCCCCGCGCTGCCCGCGCCCACCACGCTGCCGCGCTCGCAGCGTCCCGCGCCGCGCGCCCACCACCTCTCCGCCAGCCGCAAGTCGTTGGCGCCGGACCATCGCCACTAGGCGCGCACCGCTGCACTCGCCGCACCCGCCGCGTTCCTCCTTTACCCACTCCCTTCTCGGCTTGAACGCATTTATCGCGCACTTCTTAATTCCCCGCGCTCTGTCTGTACTTCCGATCCGCAAATCTGAATGTGAACGTGCTCGTCCTCTATTAATTCTGAGTATCGTGCTGCCGGAACTCGTACTCCTTTCGCCAACGGCGTTAACATACCTCTGTACCTATCCTTTTTGGCTGGATCTAAGAAACGTAATTACTTCTACGATCTACAATTTCAACGCATTGTCCCACGTTGAAGATAAATCTGGGCTGATTTTGATGGTAGCGAGTGTTAATCTATGTATAAGATGAGGTCATTGTGCCAAAACAACTTATCAATTAACATTTAGCTATTTGAAAAACTCGTGGCCATGCAAAGACGCATATAATAAATAATTAGAAGCCTTTTCGATTATAATTATTATTGATGCAAATCTATGTGTGTATTGATTAAATTTCTTCCACGATATAAAATTATACATAAAAAATAATGGATTGTAAATTTAACCTAGAAACTATGTGTTTTCTAATAAAGAGGTTATTGAAAAAATGGCAAGATCGCGTCGACCCTAATTTGCGAGGGGTTAGTTATAAATTTCAAGCTAGGCATGCTGAGCACATATTTAACCCTTTGTAAAATAGTATGTCTCAAAAAGTTTGAATAGGCGTGCGGAAAATCGAGAAAAGAAAATATAATGAGAATGTCTGGACTACAGTTTTATGTTTGGAACTAATAGAATTCCTACATTATTTTCTTCAATATGACTGTTCTTAGTAAAACTTGATTGTTCCAGAAAGAATATTTTGGCCTACTTTTATTTTTGTCAACAGATCAAAATTTTAAATTCCTTGATATCTGTTTCAACTATACGAATTTATAGCAATCGTTATGTTTACATGTTTCTTATTTTTTTATCCTAAAAAATAAGACTGGGAGTGTCATGGAATGAGGTTTAGGTATGAAAACATCAGCGGAAAAAAAATTCTTAGATACGCAGGTAATATAAAATTATTGTAAAGACTATTGGATTTTAAAATAACGAATATTATAACATAGTGCAATGTTGCACCACTGTAGTTACACGTACGGTCGATATAAATACGACTATCACAAAAAATGCTAGATAATATTAAATTTAATTTATAATAGATCCATCATTAATCCGTAAATGAGTAAATCTGCAACCAAAAAAATAAAGACAATATCATTGTAGAATCAATAGTAATACGAAAATCACACTTGTTTCAGTGGTAACATAATAAATATTATTTGACATTGTTTTTCTACATCAACAACGTATATGAAGTCTAGTTTGGGTTCAAGACATTGCAATTTTTTTAAGTTCTCCGTTAGTGTAATAATGACTCAGTTAACACACAGTTTTAACACACAGCACATCAAAACGCTACCAAATATACGGCTTAGTGTAGATAAAATTTTAATTAACTGTTATAATTGTATTGATATAGACACAAATATCAAACACTGTGTAAAATCCATCTGTGTTACAATTTTAATTTTATAGGAATTCAATACGCTTCTTAATTAAAAATTACATTGTGTGTCTGATTATATTTTGTGCCATCTATTGAATAAACTTGGGACATTAACGTATTATCTGTATAGACGCCAAAAAAAATGTTCTAGACTATTTCATAATATTACTTCATAGGTATGTATATCTTATAAATTCAAACATTTACAGTTTAAGACCTATAAGTTCCCAACAGCCATTATATTTTATCTGCAAAAGGTATAGAGAATCACTTCTTAAATATGCAATTAGCCAAATATTTACCTGGTAACTCTTCCTATTTTCGAGAAATATTTCTTTTGATTTAAAATATTCGGGGGGAAGTTTCGTTTTTAACAGACTCTCTATAAGGTCTCCAGTGCCAAAATGTCGGTACGAATGTAATCGATACCTATGCTTCTTACTACTCACTGTTAACATTTATATAATAAATAAATATAATAAATATATCGTCAGAGTAGTTAGCTGTAATCTACTTGCGATTAATTTCGTCACATTGGCAATGCGATTCACTACCCTATAATTCAAAATGCACTTACCCTATGGAAAAGTACACTAGGTAGTTTTGATAATAATTTCTCTTCGTGATCAAATTCAAAAGTTCTATCATAGGTTAGGCAAATGGTAAAACATGTATCCTTGAGTTTTTATTTACCCGCTAATAAATAGTAATATGATTATTTAATTAATACAGAAATTAAAATATGATATTAAATTATGAGACACTTGTTTGAAACCACGACAAAACTGCATCTTCTAAACGCATGTTTCATTAAAAACTGCTGCAATATGTACCATCTATACTTTTGTAGCATCGTAACCACTTTTCGAATAGCAAAGGCTATTCCTAATCATATCTAGTCATGAGGTCTAAATATATGTATTAGGATAATTTGGAACTTAATTGAATATTAGGAAGGACTAAATAAAAAAAAAATTAAATATTCGTGACCGTTTTCTTTTTATTTGCTTATTAAAGTTTGAAATTAGTTGTAGTGTGGCACATGTGTAGAAGAATGTTACATTACTAATCATGCGTTGTTAATACTTTGTAGAATGGGTAGTTGACGTTATCCGGAGGCAAAGAGTATTCATGTTGTAACATATCATCTGAGGAATGCTTCTCTACAATAATAAAATGATTTGTCGTGGTTTCAAGTAACTAATTGTTTAAATTAATTTACAGTAATCTGGAATATGAATCTAACAGTTATATGTAGATATTGCAATTATTTATTGTTATGGTCAAATAAACATACACATTGCATTTATATTTTGAATTTTTATATATCGTTTAAAATTATTTCGTGATTTATTGAAATAAAACATGTTTATTAATATACATATGTTAAAATATTCGAATTTAATAATTACGAACTTATACAATCGATTTATAGATATTGTTATACTAAGAAATATAATTAATAAAATGAATAAACAAATATGAGTGAAAAATGTAATTGCGAATGAGCTCATTAATTGCGATTGTATTTCATACTTCAATGACATTTGAAAAGTAATGTAGGAAAATGAATGAATATTTAGAAAGACTTATTGAAGTAAAATACGAAGGTAACTAATGTTATAATAAGTATTGTACTTTTATAATTTGACTTTGTATAATTTGCGACTTAGTTCATTTTTTATTTCGTTGTATCAATGTATTATATTATAGTATATATAATAAATTTACGATGAACAGTAATTAGTAAATAGTATGTTTTTGGCAAACTATTAGAATGAGTGTGGTGAGTCAGTTTTGTTGTGTCGCTCCCGTTACAAAAACCTTTGAAATCATAAAGTAAAAGTGACTTTCATGACTGCAATATAATTTTGAAAGTACTTATTATTTTGTGCTTTTCTCTCGTATCTTTGAAAATGAATAAGAAAAAGCACTTTTTTCAGCGATATAAAAATCATCGGACTAGGAAAAAATGACCCCGGACAGCCTAAAAAAGTGTCTTTTAATGTTTTAAAATTGAAGTACCTACTCATTACGTTTGTGATGATACCAACCCAGTGCGTATTATTCGTATAGTTTGCCAACCTTTTACTAATTAGCTCGATTACAAAATCTAGCATCCTTTAGTGGCTTCCGGCAACGTTAGTCTAATTTATAAATTGATGTATTCCTATTGTTTTCCTAAGTATTAATAAGTTCAATTTTGTGAAACATATGAAAATTACTTTTTATTGCTTATGAATAAACATAAAATGTAAAGTTGGTCTTTGTTATTTTTGCGCCTCCCTCAACGTCCCTGTCACAAATGAAACTTTACAGATATATAGGTAAACATTTAAAAAAATAAAAAAAGATAGCTTACTTCAAAACCATTATAATGATTTCAAATGTTACTTGGCGATGATATACGAAAAGATTTTTAAGTCAACTGTTAAAGTGCAGAACGACATAATTTTTAAACTATATGAACATAGTCATTATAATTTGAGAAGAGAATAACAGAGACACCAATACTTACAAGAAATATTGCTAATAGGAAGTACTGGCTGCAAACAATTTATTTTTATTTATAAACTGGTAAAGATATACAGACATACAGTAGAATTGCATCATACGGCCATATAAATGTGCTTCTAAACATAATCAAGTGTTTTGAAATACATTACACAAAAAGCTTTTGGGAAGTACATTTCTATTTATGAGAGGGCTCTAAAAATCCACAAGGTTAAATTGCGAAAGGATTCCTAAGGACGAATAGGTATAGTGCAAAAACACTGTTCGGTAAAATGTATTTATTTAAATCGTACATCGATTTCATAAACCAAACATTTCAGTGTTGTTTTAACTAAACATGTTAGTGTCGTTGTTTTATTATTTGTACATAAAACAAAGCACTTACATTGATACGAGCGTATCATTCGAAAACAATGGAGGTATTTACAAAGTGTAGACAGTTATTATAACTTAATACATAGTTTTCTTGTTACGTCAGTAAATTATAATGCATGAACTGTTATTATTCATAAATTTAAAATTAGCATTCAAATATTGTTTGTTCTCTTTTTTAGTTTTACTTACTAATGTATAATGCTAACATAACGCAATAAATAACTTTAATCTACCGATACAATCAACCGCTAGCTGTAAAATATCGAAGAACAGATAAATAAGTCAACAATAATTTTTAATTATCATTTGTACTCTTGTAACACACATGAAATGTTTTCGTTTTGTAATCGTAAAGAAGTTAAAAATTCACCAGAATTATCTATTATAGTAAAGACCAAATCAAATATCACTAAGTATCTTTCTAAGGGTTTTATACTCCATACGTATAAACTAGCTGATGGTAGACAAAATTGTAGGATAGTCAAACGGGAAGCTCTATTATATGGGAAACACTTAGGTATTATATTTTAAAATTACGCTCTGTACATCCCTCTATAGTATAAATTATAAACCCTAATATTTAAATAAATAACAATAGAACTATCTAAGGAGATGTATATTGTATATACATTATATTATGTGGCACAGACTACACTTCTTTATATAATAATAACCAAAAGTAGATCGTTATGAAACTTGTAGGTACGTAATCAGGTTCAAGCAATGACAGTATTTAGTAACAACTACTTCTCGGGTTACAAGTCATAATAAACTAGTTGTATCTTTCGTGGAGCCGGACAAATATCTAGATAAAATCAATTACACCCATAGTTACTAACTATTACGTGGATGAATATGAATAAAAAAGTTTTTCACTTAGCAATGCAATTACTGTTTACTTAAATGTTATCTTGACTAAACTTCAATTTTGACTATTATCTACGATTTTATGAATTGTCAACAATTAACCAAAATTGTACATTAAAGTAAAGTGAATTCTATTAGGAAAGGAATATTATTTTGAACAACAAAACCTTAACCTTAATATAATACTCTATTTGTATTTTTTCATTTGTAACACATTCTTTATGCATTAATACAATGATTATCCCACGCGCCAAATACTCATCAGCTTTATACATTACATCATGTATACGTAAGTTTTAAATAACTTTAAGATTTTTATCACATCTACGAATCAAAAAATTACTTGATTTTAAAGAAGTTTAATAACTATATTATCTACATGGTGTTCCATCAAATTATACTAGAATAAAATTCATTCACCTATTTTCATATCATTTAAATTACATAAGGCACTCCAATATTAAACGGCTTTTTCGAAAGAAGATGAAAAATACTAACACTTGTAGATTAATTCCTAAAAAATGAAGACATTTGGAAGTTTTTGTTACAATTTACGCCTTGAAATAGGAAATGTTCTATACTGACAGAGGATTAAAGACACTTCAAAATACCTGTTGAATATTAATCATTACTCGCGTTTGGTGAAAGTTACTTTCGTCCAGGAAGCTTACCCGGTTTGAAAAAATTCATTGTGAATATTAGGTACATGACTAGCGAAATCAATAAATAATCACTCACCTACTGAATGATTGCTGTTAAAATGGTACGAAATTTATTTCCATAACGTAGTTCTACATACTCGTATATTTATTATGTATATTTTACTTATTACCAGAATTAAGAATAGCTGCGGAGAATCTTCATATTTTAAAAACATGGCTTTAAAAGCCTGAACAGGTCCAATCTCAATCGGGTAAGGTTGTACTAACCACAAAATTTTGAAGTATCGCAAATTTTAGCTCTGAAATAGTGAAAGCAAAAATGTTAAAGCATTATAGTATCGATCAGTATCAAATCAAAATTTCATTGAAGAATTCATTAATGTTATTGGACCCCTAATTATTTATTTATCAAGCAATTTTATTCATAAGTAATCTCATTTATGAATTATGAAATTTTACTACCTAAATATAATTAGATGATTTTTTCTTTTGCATAATGTCAAAGATTATAAAATTCCGCGCGGCGTCTTTAGAGCCCCATCCAAAATTATACAAGGAAGAGAACTGTAAAAAACTTAGACGAAGATTAAATTCGATAAGGCAAAAAATTGGCAAAACATCTTGACAGGATTGTGCGTGAGATATTTTGTTTTACCCAAAAATGGTGTTGCCAAAGCTATCATCATAATACGAGAATATTAGTTTTTTTGGAGAGTAACTATTCATATTTCATCATATTCAAAATAGCATAGACATATCATAATATTTATTTTATCTTCAGAATGCAAGTCTGACTCAACGTCTGATTCATTGAAACATTCTGCGCGTATCCTAAAATAGTTAAATGGAGTTAATAGGTAGGTAGGAATCTACTCGTAAATAGACGTTTCAATGTGTGACGAAATTTACGAGTACTACACCGAAGTCAGGAATTAGAATTATATGCGTCGCGATTAACATATGATACAATTTTTATAGTCCTAATATAAAGTATCCAATTTCTGATATAAAAGATAAGTGTAAAACATTCTTATAATATGCGAAATTTTACCTTATATTTTTCAATTTGTTAATATTCTTTCTAATTTAATATCATAAGTGCATTCGACAGTTTTCACCGATAACTTATTTGGTATTCAGTTATTACTATTTGACTACCGATCTTACAAATTTCGTTACTTTCCCTGACTGAATTTCCTCTACAGTTTTGGTTGAGGATAGTGCGTATAGTCTGTTTACGCGACAGGGTCGTGTATATATGTCTAAACGTTGGTCCCTATAATTTCTATTGTAATAACATGATATTCATTATATTCCTGACGTCGAGGAGCGGGGCGGGGGACGCCGCGCGAGTAGCGGCCGGGTTCTCCGATTTAAAGGCACATCGAATCTTTGTTTTTTAATCTTTGCAGTACCTACCTAATATTCCCACATTCCCCTAGTGTCTTCAAGTATATTTTTTGACTTTTCAAGGTTTATCTAAAACTAGTTAAAGGGAATGAACTAACTAATATGCTACTATAATAATAATATATATTATATAACATGTATATGAATTAAAGTCACACCACTATATCTCGAGCCGTTTCATTTTAGAACACGTTAAAAATTTTTGTATCACATCCTAGTTCTATGATATCGAGTCACCTTCACGACATCGAGCTACTCATTTTTGGCAACGTGGTGGTGAAACTAAATATTTTCTAAATTAGCTAAGAGACGCAAGCGCCCCGAATTAGCACTAGAGCAAAGACAGCGTTAATAGTTGTCTTCGCATTTAATTTCCCGTGAAACGGGTTGCGTGGACCATTGCAGGTCTGGGGGTCCGTCCCAATCTTGGAATGAATCATAAACGTAGTTATCGTTTGAACTATCTTCGGCTTCATGCACTGCTTCAGCGCGACTGAAGGCTTCAGCAAATTTTCCAATTTCAGTAGATCCGAAAGCTTGTTGGAATGCCGGTAACGGTACCACTGGCGGCCGCTTCTCCTCCGGTGGAGTAGGTCGCAATTCTCGCTGTTCAAAAAAGCGTTCGCGTTGTGGCTGCACATTAGCCTCTGACGGAGTCACGTTTCTTGTACAATATTCATTTATATTAGTGTGCTTGGTGCCACCTCCTGCTTCCGCGCTATAAGGCGAATCATCGAATACAGAGAATTGCGGCACTCTTGCGTCTTGAGAACAAGCGTGGTTTTCGAGATTCAGAGGAGGACCCTGAAATATATATACAAGACAATTTATTATGTTATTTCTTATTTCATTCTTTTTCCAACAATATTCAACAAGAGTTATAGCCTACATTATAATTGTCCTTAAGCATAGTCCTTCGAACTAAAATGATCTATGAACTAACTTTGGTATATAAGAATAAGAAGTTAAGAATAAGTTAAGAATAAGAACAAGAGGAAGTATTTTATTGAAAAATAAAACTATTTATTCTAATAATATATGAAAAGAAGGACGCCAAGTGATAATGGTACGATTTAATATTAACGTTATGAATTGCATAGACGGACTCCATTGATAGACTTAAGTGGCAATGTAGTAAAAAATACGAACTTTCATAAGACGACAATCGGAGTTGTAACGCATGGGTTCCCTCGAACAAGGCGGTCTGGATGCCCACGAGCCGTTGACAGTATTGACGCCGTTCCACCCGCCGCCACCGAGAACGCCCATCTAACAAATAAACCAAATACATTTTGAGACGTCAGTAACATAACAATTTTTTGAAATACATCAGAAATGAGTATTTTTCAATAAAAATAATCGTTATACCTGATAATGTGGCCACATTTGTGGATCGCAGTACGCCGGCCCACGACCGTTCACTCCACATTCTAGAGGCGGCTAAAAAAATGAACAAATATATTCTACTGTCAGTTCAATTTTAAATTTTAAGGTGACTATGCTTGGAACCATAATGAGTTTCTTAAAACCTCACGAAATAAATATTTTCATGAAACTATTTAAAAGTATTTACATATATGAATTTACTTAGTCATAAAAAAATTTATACCGATATATGTCTGTATTTTTAATTTATGAAATATTATTAGCCCATTCTTATTTAAATATCTAATTACTGCATTGCAAAATAGGTAATAACAGAGATAGTACCGTCACTTTCAAATAACAAAAAATGTTTATACACGTTACGAGCTTTGTTTACTATCGAATTTATTACATTATACATTTTAAGGGTCTTACAAAATTTTAGAATTTCGTTCACTTGTCGCTTACTGACAGCAAGAGTGTTGTCTGCGAGGGTACGTTTCATATAAGTAGTGTGGCATTGATTAGAGAACGCCGACGGGAACGTAGGTTTCACCGGGTATCGATTCAGAGGGTTCTAAGTGAGGAGCAGGCGACGGCGCGCTGCACGCCCCATGTACTCAGACGAGTATATAGATTTTCACACCGCGTGCGAATTGCCGGTAACAATCGATAATATTACCCTGATCAACGTAGTGTGATATAACCCACGTCTATGTACTCTCTACGTTCGCTATGTATGGACCGTTAGTAAAAACATATTGAATAAATTCGCGCCGTTAGATAGTTAGGATACTTTATTATATAAAAAGAATATAGTATGTGCAGAATACATTATATATTAAATAAAATGGTAAACATTACTCAAATGTATATAACAAATGTTGTACAAATTCACGTACTGATCACTCAGGCATAAATGTTACCATTACCTATTATTATCAGTACCAATATTTATCCCTCGTTGCTACTTGGGAGCCGAAACACATATCGGCCCAATGTAATTTCATCAAACTAATAACCGCTTGGCGCATTAGGCAATATGCTACTGTTGCCGCTAAGGATTTTGGGTTCAATTCTTGGGAAGCCCGAGATATCTGTTGACGAAGTTACATGTCTCTTGGTATTCAATTGGTATTTGAATTTGTATTCGAAATGGAGTTATTTGCTTAATGTATTATTGACAATACGATAATAGAATTCTATATTTTTACGAGTAAGTTAGATTTTTCTTTTATAATATTAAGCTAAAACTTTATGTTATAAAATATTACTTCACGTTACCTGCAAGAAAGAAAAATGTCGCGTTTTTATGTAACAAAAGCAATTCGTGTAACACAATATTCTGTTAAAATTTTGTTATAAAAAGGTAAATTCTTGATTTAAAAACAAGAATTTAAGGTATCGAGCTAATTTTTGTATTCTCACTATCCAGTATCATGACGGAGCACAATGTGTACAAGTGTACGGCATGCGAGATAACGTTTAGTAGAGGCGGGAGGGGTGGGCGGAGGGGCGACAGCGCGCGGCGCCCGCGATCGATGTCCGTCACTCCCTCTGCACTTCTGCGTTGCAGTACTGCATCCATCACAACTTATCCCCGATTCCAAAACCCTTATAATACCAGTACACTGTTACAACTACTGATTAAAGTCTTTAAACTACCTCTTTCCTATGAGAAGCAAGGCGCATATCACAAAAGTTGTTTTTTTTTGCCACATTAATAAAGTGCTACCGCGATTTATAACAATTTTTAATAACGACAGAAAGATCTGTAATTGGAAAATATCTGTGAATATATGAACACATCTAAAAGTATTACATACTTAGAATTAACTTAGTTTCGTAGCACTCTACGACATTGTAGCCGACTGAGCTACGGCGCTACATACTACTAGCAAGTCGACGTTGACGATTAATTTCTGTCAGTTAATATCTAATACCGATAACTATAACAATACTACAATAACAACATGTACAAGATATGGCGTATCTTTTTGAATTTCTAATGAGATTAAGAAGATATTAATACTTGATGCGCGAACTCCCATCCAGTGGCATCATGTTTAGACATACTACATTGTAACTAAATTGTGGTAACAGAGTTACCTGACGTGGGGTGATTGTAGATTGACCTTCGATATAAATTGAAGTAGTTTAAGTTAAGTCATTATACATATAATATAATACAGTAGTGGCAAGAGATTTGCAGAGGCTAACTAACTATTGAGCGGCAAGTGGCGAGCTCGGCGTGAACCACGTGACTTATCGATCAGCGCGCCCACGACACTCGGAAAAATCAACCGCTGACAGCTTTCATGGGCCACCTCCGCCTCGCCCTCTACGCTCTCCTCCCCGCGCACCCCCGCCGCCCTCATTAGCGCCTTTGTGCCGCTCGCTTGTCTCGTAATCTGACGCTGTAATGATACCACTTCCAAACGTATCATACTGCTTCCGTGTACCCGAATTTTGGTCATATCGATTTCACCATTCATTTTGTCAATCTGAGCCATCTAGAAGTTGGTCGCATTTTATTTAAATAAACTTTTGCTTAATCTAGGTTTATATAATATGTGAAATGAATAAATTTGATGTTATAAAGGAAGGAGCAGTTGTTTTAAATTTATCGATGAAGTCAATGGCTGTATAAAATATCCTCTGTAACAGTTTCTTTCAAACTGTACTTATAAAAGTTGAAGCGACGAGCGCGGCATTCAATTGACTTTCCTCCTTGTACACTGAGCGAGCACTGTCTGTTGAGTGTCTACGTTGATCTTTTTATTACATTTTTTGTCAATAAGATTTTTTTCTAAATACGACGTTGAGGTGATGTTTTTTTTTCAATACATTCAAATGCGTTGTCGTCTAAGCTATAGCCAAGTAAAATTGTACATTTCCTTTTTCTTTTTTTACTAAATATTATTACAGACTCCACATCGTAAATAAACTTCGTATGTTTTTTTCAACCAATTTAATAAAATATTTCATGTTTCATTAGTAACCTTGATTTACTTTAATTGTAATTAGGTAACTAATTGGTGATCACAAAGTTTTAGGGCAACGGGGTCAAGTTGATTCGATAAAAACTTTCGCCGGAAGCTAGTTCATAAACACAGATTATAAAAAGAAGATAAATTTTGCGTCACTGTAGTAGATTGTCCTCTGACATTGACCTACATTTTGTCTCGTTACCTTTGAACCGTCTTATTAATTTAATAATAACAGTATCTCTCAATTATACTCAAATACTACACGTTAAAATTACAACGATACTTTTAATTTTTTACCCTATTATATACATAGTAATAATAGTAGTGTTTATAATATTTTAATACTAATATATAATGTATATGTTCATGTTTGAAGCTAATAACTGTCCTGCCAGCATGGCCGATATATAAATACAACGCGTTATAAATAAGACCTGAGATAAATGCAGATGCGATGTACACCCCGACGGTTCGGCAGTTAAAACGTCTTCGTGTGGTTTGTAAACCTTCATGGTTAGAAGATGAGATAGGTGCGGCAGTGAAGTGGTCGCAACAGAACTGTGCACTGATAGTACCACTTTACCAACAAGATACGAATACTATTGTTCTTTTGTGACATAGAAAATGCAATTAATCAATTTTCATATTACTGTGTACCCCGAAAATGTAATTACTTCAAATCACTATATTAACTGAATATTCCTGGAACATGGTAATAATATAGTATTCATATTATGATATAGTGAATATTGAGTAAAATTATTTTTGTACTATTAATTCCCCTTTTTGAAAAAATCCCTTCTTATACCTTTTATCCTGCAAAGAACTATAGGAAACAGTACAGTTGAATTCTGTCTAGTGTTCTAATTTATCTGACTGTATATGAAAAAAAAATGTTCAGACTTACCGTATGCGGCAGCGGCAGATGCTGTGCGGCAGGCTGCGGCCGCTGCTCCCGGCGCGCCAAGCTTCTACGCGTCCGCGCCTCTTTCAGCCCGTAAGAGCCGTACTCTGATAGAAAATGAGGAAATTACAAAGCTGGCAAAAACACAAATCACTACATAGTATAAAACAACGTCCCTTTTAACTGTCTGACCCTATGTATGCTTCGATCTTTAAAACTACGCAACGGATTTTGATGCGGTTTTTTTAATAGATAGAGTGATTCAACAGGAAGGGTACAGGAAGTGTATATGTTCATATATATAATAACATCCATTGAATTGTAGAGAAATACTGTTATAATTTATATGGCAGAACAACGTTTGCCGAGTTAGATAGTTATGTTATATAAATCATTTATGAGAAAAAAGTAAATCTTTATAAGAATAACAGTGAAATAATTTAATTATTCCCATCTAGCGGTTTTGGAGTATTTTGATTTGATTGATATTGACTGTATTAATATACGAGTACCCTATTAGTGCTCCGTATTAATATAGCGCAAGAAACCATTTCGAATAGATACAACCGCAAACTTTTTGAACATTACCATTTACTGCTATAGGTTCTATAAAATATAGTTTTTTCATATGACCTTAAGAATATAATTGATATTATTTTGTCCGTCACAAGGTTTATTAATGAAATGAAACAAAACAAAATTAACCCTAACAACTACCTTACTCTTATTATAAAATGATGCTGTTAGATATTTGCAACATTTTCCTTTATGTTAGGTAAATTTGAAACAATAAAAACACAAGTCTACTGCTGTACAAACTGTTATGATTCAATAAAACTCAATTGACTGATTACTTTTCTTCATTTTACGTTTAAGTACTTCTTTATCGTCGCTTCCTTATTTTACATGAATAAATATACGTAGGTATAACGTTAGAACTAAACGAATCGTTCATTATGTATCTTTTCGTTATTCTATCTATTACCCTACGCCTAGTTGAGAACTTAAGAAAAAAAATTTTTTGCTTGTACATTAACGTATTACAGCGCATAGCAATTTTTATGTCATATTTAGTTAATCATTTGATCGTTTTAAGTTATCAAGAAGGGTGTGCCTCCTTCTATACGTCTTCGGCGTCTCGCCTTACTAATACTAATATACAGTAAGTGGAAAAGTGAAAACTCCGTCCTGTTTACGTAGCGACGCAGCATGGATAAAGTTTAGAGGGAGAGGCGACGCGGGCATCAGCACGCCGGTCAATATGGTGAGTGGCTGTGCGCTGTGCGGACGATCAATTCGACGGCGCGGGCACGGACCACCTGTAGCGCGCCACCCCGCTCTCCCCACCCCACCGACATCGACACGTGACGTAGACGTCGAGAAATCCGCCCAAACGTAAACATTAATACTTACTTCATTCTTCATTGTTCAGAATGTCGCGCCACGCGTGCGGATTCCGATCTCTTCGTATTAGTAAACAAACACAAACATCGCTTACATATTTTAAACAACTAAACTGTAATACACCTATGAATACCTGCAGCGCACAACCATGTTAGTAATTCAATTAGTTCAAGGAATTAGTGCATGTTACGACAGGGACAATTATTGATGCATTTCTACTGTAACACGTCCTTCCACTCCTTTTTGTAATTGAGTTTATACAACTTGGTTATGATAATGGTACTTTCATGAAATTTAATATATACACAAGATGATATACAATATTGTTTTAAATAGAAAAACAGAAAAGTGACCTAACGAAGAAACTAATATCGCAAACTAAATACTACGTAGATATATGCCTACACGAATCACTTAACCGCAGTTTATAGATAAATAATATGTATATTTAACGAAATAGAGAGATGAGCACGTGAATGAAATATGTACCGCATTCTAAGTTGTTACAAATTATTGTTATTATTATGACAATCTACTACAAACCGATAATTGAAAACAAAATTTTAAACTTGCGCTAGTTATCACTAGCTTAATCAATCGCTTAATCAATCAATCAATCGTTCACGCAAATTAAAAAAATACATGCGGTGATAATAAAAAAATACACTACAATATAATTGTACCGACATGGAAATATACTTTACTCATATGCTAAAGTAGCTATTTTCAATAACAATTATCACTAGCTATATTTAATAACAGTTATCTAATTTTAAATCAATTGTACTCGTAACTTGGCACTTTCATTTTTAACCAATAAAGATATGTTGTATTTATATACAATTACATGTAATTATCACACTACTTAAATATTCCTATATGTAACTACTTAAAAAAGGGAGTAAAGATCAATAGAGTCCTAATATGCTTCAGTATAAGTATATAAAATAGGTTCAGTAACAACTCCACAAGCAATCAAAAGTTAACTGAGATAGATATTTGTATGTATTAATAATTAAGCAATACCAACCCATGGGCATGGCATGGTCAGCGTGATGAACGTGGTGCGTAGGATAGTCATAACGATAGTATCGCGCGTACGGGTCTTGCGCGGGCGGCGCGTAGTAAGCGTGCGCGTACGGCGGGTAGGGCATCGGTGCATAGCCGTAGCCGTCCCAATTTGCGCTCGCGCCGGCGCCGTACTGCGCGTGCGCCGCCCCGCGGTACTCCCCGTACTTGCAGCAATCCATACCCGCCCGCGCTTACGCAGCCGGCAACGCATCCGGCCATGCTCGCCCGTAACCGCCCGCACGCGCCCACATTGCACTCGCACTACCTTACTACTTTCTACCCACTACCTCACCCTCCGCTGCTCCAAGAACATATCAATAATACTCTAAACTCGATAATACCCAATGGTTCCGTTTTAATAAAAGCTCCTAATTTGAACAGATTCCCTATAGTTTAAAGCAACTTTTGAACGTGTTACAAGTTCGGAAGCTTAGGATTGTCCGCGTAAATCGAACGCAGTTTCGCGGCGGGAAACGGACGCAGGAGCGACGTTAGTTAGCGAAAAGAGGTCGTTCGAGTTTGCCGGCGACGTCGAGATTCGATGGACGAAGAGGGCGGTGGAAGGGCGGGGGCCGCGGGAGGGGCGACGCCCGCTCGCCGGCGGCTCGGCGCAGCGCGGCGCTCGACGGACGCCGACTGAAGGCGCCGCGGAATCGATACGCCGCCGCCGCGTGCCCGCGCCCGCACTACCTGCCCGCGCCCGTATTGCGCGCGAACTTTGTCTTCCTCCACGAAATTTTATATTTAGAACCATGGTAAAACAATTGATCAATACTTTGCACTATTCATTAATACACACTTTCCCTCTGTCGCTGTATAAAACCTTACCGCTTAGTGATTATACTGTAACACTCTGATAATAATATATTTGAAATATTTTAAACTTATCAAAACTCTTTACACTGAGGGGCGAGGGGGATACTTCTAGTACTAATGAATAGCATAAAAACATACAATTTAATTAATATAAAATATAAATGTAATAACATTTAAACAACTGCTGAATATGTATTATTATCGTTTAATTAACATATTATATGGAGTAGATACCCCGTTCGGCTATGACGTCTTGATTAGAATAACCGAGATCATAGCTGGCGGTGATTTATTAGGAACATTAAGCACGAATATCTGATAACGACTCCGGCCATTCCATCCAATCGTGGTTTATGCGTAGTAACCTGGTGGCGAATACTTGCAAAGTTTTATCGAATTGCGCGTAGGCGGCGACAGTGACCCACATTGGAACAACGTCACACCATACACACCACCCTAACTTCCTTCGCCAACCAGACCTCTATAGCAATTATTATTTAGTCACATTTATAAACAGGTAACGACTACTATACGATATACTTTCATTGAACATCGACAAAACCTATTTACATTATAGATAATTGTGCTTATTTTTACTTAAGTAGTGTTTATCGTAATGAACTATTACATTGACAAATTACTAGTGTCATAATTTCCTATTTGATTTATCCATTCCATTCCATTCTTGACAAAATTTATCAAACAATATAAAACAAACAATTTTTATACAATTATATCTCTGGTCGTCTGTAGCTCACTTAAAAAAATATCTGTACCTATAAGTAAATACTGTTAGAGTTAAATGCGTACCTACTGCAAGTTGTCAGATTCTTACGGTGCGTTGCCTATGCTCAGTTATTTTTTAGCGTTAACATATTCTCGGTTTATTGTAAAGTCAAACACCGTACTTTGTCGAAAATACCTCTACGTGTTAATAACTCACTATTGTTAATTCTTATTCTTCACTCCAAACGTTATGAAATGTAATAGTTGCGACAAATCAGTGAAATGTTAAAATGAAAAAGACGAGACGATTTTGTTTCAAAATAATGAAGCAAACAATATTTACAATGTTAACAATGCTGACTGTACTCTGACAAATACCAGTTCGCTTACAGCTTCACTCCCGCCTGATCAATAACATTTCTATTGATTCTCTTGTTACCTATCTACTAGTAATTATGTTAGCTCATTAATGTATTGTCCGTTCGGAGATAACAGTGACGACATGTGGTCTTTTGATGTTTTAAAAGTATTATCTTTAAAGGTATTATCTGAGTATTATCTGAGAAATGTTATAAAATGCGAATGAGAACTTTATAATTAGCTATACAGCGCTGCGCTTTTCTTATAAACTGCTTACAAATAATTTTTACCGTCATTTAGTACTCGATTGTAAATTACCGAATATCTTCATAATGGAATTGTTATTTAAATGGCGTTAGATTTTGAACAAAGTAGGTACTTGACTATGGACTGTCGTACAACAGCCAACGAAACTTCTTTCTGAATTCGGACTTCGCGCCAAACATTTCGTGGACCCATCTCTAACAGCAATTATATATTTCTCGTGCAATTCATATATTAATTATCTAATGAAATTATCTGGTAGCAATTAGTAACAGATTGTATAATACTAAAAAAGTTCATAAGAATTTGATATTCAGTTTGAATTAGATATTTAACTAATTTAAAAAACTTTAATAAGTAAAGCACATCAGGTTTGTACGGTCAGAGATATTTGGCACTCGGTGTTTTCTGCCTACCCCGTTAGGGTCCTGGCGTGATGATATAGTTATAATAATCATTTAATAAGTAAATAGTCATAACAACCTACATTCATTTCATTTCATTATATACATATCTTTATATATTATGAATAATCAATAAATAAACTTTAAATAATTTTTAGGTAGATACCTGCATTTAATTTCACGTGATTGTCATGAATCATTATTTTATGTGAACCATGTGTTACGTATGTATGTAAAATCACGTTTACGTGTTTGGGGACTCAGTTTATAACAGCTACGTCCAATACAAATATCCATTACAGGTATTTATCATATTATTTCTCTATAACGTCAACGACTCTTTAGTTATAAAGGTAAACATTGTTTTTCACCAGAAAATAATACACTTTTGGTGAAATATGAGTTTAACTTTTTTTGTTAAACAATATTTTTTTTGTTATACAAGTATTATGGTATGTAATGAACAATACTCGTCATCAACATCATGATCGAGGCAACGTAAAGCGATTATTGATAAGTGTATTCTAATTTAATGTTGTAGCAAGTAGAGAAGCCAGGCGCGGGTTATCATGCAGATTGCGGCGAATCAATAGGGGCGCCTCGGCCACTGACGACGGATGACGATCAATAGCGTCCCAACGGAGCTGTCTCCGCATTAAGGGGCTTCCTAGAACGCCTTTACACATATCCACAAGCTATCTACCCTTCGCACGTTCATGTCACTATGCTTGCTTTGCGGTAAATCTTCTACGTCGCCTTCTCGCCGAAATTGACTTCGCTTATTCCAAGCCAAGTTACCTTTATGTAATGAGAAGCCGCGCAAAATAATGGATTAAAATCATTCGTAACTTATTTATGTAAGCTTATGTGAGTAAAATTTTAGCTGCCATCTTACTGAATGAGAAATTTTAAATACGAAAAATGACTGGTACATATTCAATATGTCCTCATTTTAATGGTTTTCTAAATTGTATCTAAAAATTTGCCAATTAAGTAATGTATATAATAAACAACAGAGACTCGACAATAAAACTATTCTTTCAATACATCCATGTATTCGTAGTGGTAGCGCCCGTAGCACTGATTCAGCTCCAGATTGAAAATAATCTGTAATGTTAAGCAATGCCGGGCGCGGTCGAGTTACTCATAATATATTATCTACCTACTATGATCACTAATGAAATCTACTACATGTTTTGTGTCATTTATATTATGTAATTATTTGCGTCACTTAGAAAAGCATGTACATGTAATTTATGCAAAAAATGTTATAGGAGTAGGTCCAAAAAATACAATTATGCTATGATAGCATGAAAAAAACTGTTATTTCAAATACCTGTTTCTGTATTGGTACCTTCAAGTCAATTTATCGAGATAAAATAACCTTACACTATTTAATTTGACAATAACCATCGTAACTTACCGGTCACCTTTGCCTAGTTTTAAATAAAGTACGCCATAAACAAATATTTAATTAATTGCTGAGTTCGGGCTAACTACAAGGTCACTCGGCCTTGTACTATATTTCATTGTCAGTAGTCCCCATGTCCGAAGGTACATGCTTGCCTTTCACTGATTTTGAAATCAGTATAAAGTAAAAAGAAATTGCTTCACAAACAAACAAACGGTTGTTTGTAATCATGACTCTTATTTTTTTATATATTCTATATATTTTCTAAGTACCTACATGCGAACAGATATCTATTGTTTCTAAGATACTCTCAAATCCAGAGAAGCCAGGCGACCACTATGCAAGACTCGTCACCATTGCTCATAGTAATGCGTAGGTAGGTGCATATCCTTCCCCATTGTTCGGCTTTAAGGCACGTACTAAGCCTCGTGCTTGCGACAAAACAGAAATGCGACTTGTTTGGCAACATATTTGACAACAAATCGCAAGTAAGGGCAATAAGGGGTTAAGCTTACGAAATTTTGTAACTTCGATAGAAGTCGTGGAAATGTAGGAACGACATTTAAATAATTCTAGCGACTTTTATTCAACAAAGAAAAATTATTGATTAAAAAGAATGTTACCAAAGTCCTTTCTAAGTAGGAAACTCAAAGAAAACCGTTTGATATAAGTAAATCTATACAGCGGTGAAGTAGCCATTTATCATTTGGAAATCTAAATGAGGTAAAAATAAAACACTTCAGTGATTTGCGTCTCGATTAAATACAAAATGAAAGACTAGAGATTGGAAGAGGCGCACTTTCTCGTCAACTGCGTTGCAGATGCGCTACAAAAACCCAAGCGAAAAAAAAGCGATCATGTCAATACCTTGTTTCAGGGCTACTTACGTTTTATAGCAATATATAATACTAGCGACCCGCCCCGGCTTTGCACGGGTGCAATACTGATACTAAATACACTACAGAAAAACTGTGAACGTTGTA